>JXCR01075709.1:286404-334821 GCA_002079205.1 Phalaenopsis hybrid cultivar
ATATATATACAATTAAAATGGGTGTTAGGATATTCATCCTAGCAGCTGACAACTTAACAACTCCTAAATTTTTTAGTGCTGACAACTGCATAGCAGACAACCAACATGATCTTCTTTCGTGTTGTTGTGTAGAAGAAAGTTATCCCCATGAGTAGCAAACAACCAACTGGATCTTCTTTCAAGTTGTGACGCAAAGGAAAGTCATCCTCATCCTAAGTAACAGAAAATGAACATGATCTTCTTTCGTGTTGCATTGCAGAAGAAGTCGTCCACATTCTGCATACCACACGACCAATTAGATTTTCTTTCACTCTGTTGTCACACAATCTGGGGGAAGATTCTCTTATTGCTCTTGCATATTCTGAAGGTGATGAAGAAATGTTATAGTTTTCACTTCGCACTTTTTGGGGAAGATTTTTGTGCTTCTGACGGCGATCTCCCTTGTAGCCTTTATAAAGCCTTTGTTGGTCTTTATGGCTTTTTAATCATTTAATTTGGCATTTTGTAGAGGTGATAATGTATTTCTTTGATGTTGCTTCTGACATTGATGTGGCTTGTCAATCGTGCAGAAATCTGCAATTAAAGTTAGCATGTGCACTTTAAATAAAAAATTGTGTATCTTTATATGCTCGTTCCTTTTGATGTTTGTGCTATCTTAGACTTGTATCTTCTGAGGTTTGTGTCTTCTTAGACTTATGCCTTTTAAAAGCTTGAAATGCGTCGATGATTTCTGAGGCTCGCAACCTTCTATGGTTCTTGATTTATTTGTTCCTTCTGAGACTTATAACCTTTTCAGTTATTTGATGCACCTGTGCCTCTTCAGGTTTGTAGCCTTTTGAGGTCTTCGATGTACTCGTCCCTCCTGAGACTTACAACCTTCTGAGGTCTTTGATGTACCTATGCCTTTTGAGGATTGTAGCCTTATAAGATCATTGAGTGGAGACAATGTCAACCACTTGCTCTCATGGAGTTTTTCGAGTGAGGACTCTGTCCGCTACTAGCTTCTTATCGAGACTTATCTTTTGGGCTCATCTTCAAGGGGCATGGTATTTTCTCATCGAGTCTTCCCTCTTGTGCTCAACTTATAGGGGTACCGTATCTTCTCATCAGGACTTGCCCCTTGGGCTCGACGTTTAAGGGCATGATAGCTTCTCATCAATTCTTACCTCTTGGGCTTGACTTTCAGGGGTAATGTATCATCCCATTGAGTCTTTCTTCTTGGGCTCGACTTCAAGAGGCATGGTAGCTTCTCATCTAGTCATGCCTCTTGGGCTTGACTTACAGGGGTACTGTATCTTCCCATTGAGTCTTGTATATTGGGCTCAGCTTTTAGGGCTATGGTAGCTTCTTATCGAGTATTGCCTCCTGGGCTTGACTTTCAGGGGTACTGTATCTTTCCATCGAGTCTTGTCAATAGGGCTTGTCTTTCAAGATCATGGTATTTCCCCATTGAGTCTTGCCTCTTAGGCTCGACATTCAGAGGTATCATATCTTTTCATCGATTGTTAGCTCTTAGGATCAACTTCTAATGTCATGGTAGCTTTCCATCGAGAATTGTCTCTTGGGCTCGACTTCTAAGAGTACCATATCTTCCCATCAAGTCTTGTCTCTTGGGCTCAACTTCCAAGGGAATGGTGGAGGTCTTGTCTGCCGTTTGCACTCAAGGGAACTTTCTACTAAAAAATCATTTGTAAGAAAATAACAAAATTTCACTGTGTGACAGTTAAAGCAACATGAAAAATTAGCTACAATAAAATTAGGAGTTTATAAGTCAGTCTCCTAATCAAATAAGAAAATTTGGAGTTTTACTTCACATTCGAAAATCCCGACGATTTTCTTCTGGTTCCCCTCACCTCGTTCTTGTAAGTAGCGACATAGGTGTCTTAGTGTATTAGACGTTCAATTTATTCCTTTAATTGAAAATATATTTCTCTTGAATGTTATTTCACATGGTGGAAATAACAATATTGAGACTGGTCTCCACCATTTTGATTTTTAATTGCCTTGGCCACTTGACGACCTCTTCATCTTAGATGGACATTAGGAAGTTGACACTTGATGTGTTGAGTGGCATATATTCTTTTTCTGATCGAGGCTCATGATCCCCTTTCAGTTTAAACATTTTTTGATGTGAGATTTTATTAGTTTCTGACCGACCTTTTTTGTAAATCAACAACTACAAGAATTTGATGACGCTACTAGAAGATTTAAATTCTAGCAACGATGCCAAGCACTTGACTACAACTTTATATATATATGTTTGATTTAATAAAGATGTATAGATATAATATTCAATAATGTTATAAAGTCGCAAATTGTCAACGCAAGACTTTATAGATGTGTCTAATTTGATTCAGATGTATAAATATAATATTCAATAATGTTAAAGTCGAATTTGTCAACGCAAGTATACGTATTATATAATAATCAATAATGTCAAAGTCAAATTTGTCAACGCAAGTATACGTATCGCTCAAGTAATATAGGGCTCTAGTTATCGATCCCATAGGGAGAAATAAAATACTATGGACTAAGGCTTAATAAAAAGTAATAATAGATATTAATCCCATAGGGAGTAGTTTAGAATTACGAACTAAGATTTTAGAAAAGCAATACTGGTTATCGATCCCACAGGGATAAATAGAATACTACGGACTAAGGCTTAATAAAAAGTAATACTTTGTCAACGCAAGTATACATATCGCTCAAGTAATATAGGGCTCTAATGGAGTCCTAGATATCGAACAAGTATATGTATCGCTCAAGTAATATAGGGCTCTAATGGAGTCCTAGATATCGATCCCACAGCAAGTATATGTATCACTCAAGTAATATAGGGCTCCAATAGAGTCCTAGATATCGATCCCATAGGGAGTAACTTTAGAACTACGAACTAAGATTTTAGAAAAGCAAATCTTAGATATCGATGTCAACACAAGTATACATATTGCTCAAGTAATATAGGGCTCTAATGGAGTCCTAGATATCGATCCCACAGGAGGTAGTTTAGAATTATGGACTAAGACCTTAGAAAAGCAATACTTTAATCACAACAACGACGTTTAATTTGCTTATCTGTCACTAATAGGCAAATAAAATACTACGGACTAAGATTTAGTAAAAAAGTAATACTTCAACTACAACGACGTTCAAGTTGCTTATCTGTCACTCATAGGAAATTGAAATAAGTAGATAATTTGGATAGTAACTAATTATAGAAAATAACGTTTAATTGTGATTATTCAATATATAAGAAAGCGCATTCTCCTTGCCAAGAAATTATAGTGAATGGATAAAATGAATTAGTTCAATTTATATTGTGCACCTTGTCAAGAAATTATAGTGAATGGATAAAGTGAATCAGTTCAAATTATATTGTGCCAAATGATATATAAGAAAGCATCCTTCTCTTTGTCAAGAAATTATAGTGAATGGATAAAATGAATTAGTTCAATTTATATTATTGTCAAGAAATTATAGTGAATGGATAAAATGAATTAGTTCAATTTATATTGTGCCAATAGTTTCTCCCTGTCAAGAAATTATAGTGAATGGATAAAGTGAATTGGTTCAAATTATATTGTGCCAAATAGGTATATCTATTCTTTACTTTTTGGTTCAGGCATAAAAAACATTGCTTAATTCTATGCTTGGTTACTAATTATGCGGCTAGGTTGGGAGGATACTGGCTCTCACTTCGAAGCTCCCACGTTCCCCTCACCTAAGGGCTAACATCTACACATCAGCACCCAAACGATAGGACCGAATTTGTGATTTTAGTCTGTCACTCTAAAATCTCCAATTCTACGCCCGATAGCAATATTTCCCTATTTATTTTCACCCAACTTCCAAGGGCTTTGACCTCCTTGAATCTTGGATGTAATCTTCACTTTAGTTGTAAAACTGAACATATTTTAACAATTCAATTTGCCAGATTGAAAATAAATTAAAATCGAAGTGAAAAGATCATCACAATTTCTTAAACATTTTCATGGCTTCACCAACTCAATTCACCATTTCACAAATCTCGAGACAAAGAGAAAGATAGAGAAAACTACTCAGAACTCATGGGGAAAGCATAACACAACTTAGAATTCATATATAAAATCAAAGTCATACAAACTATAACAAGTAAATAACTTATCTCTAAATTTTTTCCCAAGAACACTCTTCGAAGTTCCTCTGAATCTCTTCCTTTCTTTATAACACACAAAATTCCTCTTCGAAGTAGCAAGGAGGAAGAAATCTCTCACTTTTCCTCCACTCTTACAATTTCTTAAAGAATTCCTCACAGTTATATGCTTTAGCAAGCTTTCTACGCACTAATGGATCCTTTCTAACCTCCAGGACTCCAAAAGTCTCTTCATTTTCAGCCAAAATGTTCTCTTTAAAGATGTGGATGAGTTTTCCCAAGATTTGCTTACGCAATCCTCCAAAATACGGCTTTATCCATTGTACATGTCACATAACCGTCGGTGGCCTCGATGGCGTCGGCGGCGGCCTTCTGGAGAATTTGTCCTGTAGCCTCGGGAAAAGCTCGCCGTCGGTGGCCTTGATGGCGTCGTCGGCACCCCAGTGCAATTCTCCACATTTTGGTCCTTTTTGCTCCAAATTCGCTCTTTTTTGTATTTTTTTTGCTCCATTGACACTAATTCATCATTCCTGTAACAAAACATCAAAAATATCTTTCTTTAAAGTGCAATATCATTAAAAACAGTATAAAATTCCTACAACAAAACATCAAAAATACCTTTCTTTAAAGTGCAATATCATCAAAAATAGTATAAAATAGATATGAAAATCTCAACATATTTTCCTTTGGCCAAAATCCCCCAAACTTAACTATTACTTGTCCTTAAATCTCAACATATTTTCCTTTGGTCAAAATTCCCCAAACTTAACTATTCATGTCCTCAAGTTATCAAAAATACCTTTCTTTAAAGTGCAATATCATTAAAAACAGTATAAAAGAGGTATGAAAATTCAACATATTTTCCTTTGGTCAGTTTCCCAACATTTTTCTTATGTTTGCCCCCAATCGCTCGAATTGTTCCTTTTGTGCACCAATGACCTCTTTTCCAGAGATTTGAGCTTCGACACAGTGGACAAGATCAACGTAAGAGTGAGTCGTCTCTCGCATCAGTGATGAGCAGAAAAGTATTGGGTGAAGCCCCATAAGAAAGACTCCTCTTACTACCTCTGGATCCACTCTTGGAATCTGGTGGGCTTCAATGGAGAGACTGCTGAAGTATTTCTTGAGCGATTCTCCCTCATTCTAGTGAACTCCCGATAAGTGAGATGAATCTTTGATAGCCATTCAATTTACTATAAACTACTCGACGAATAGTCTGATAAGCTTATTAAAAGAATTGATGTTGCTCCCACGAAGGAATAGAACAATGTTTGAGCTTGACCCATGGGAGTCGTAGAGAGCACTTTACAGAGAAGCGCATCAGAGGCACAGAGAATGTGCATAATAGTTTTATAGTGGTCAACGTACTCTTATGGGATAGTTTCCCCTTCGTAGACATTGATATTTGGGAGTTTGAAGCTCACTGAGATAGACTGTCAGAGAACTACGTAAGCCAAAGGAAAGGATTTTTTGAAGTTATGACAAGTAAGGAAGCAATCCCTTTTATCCCGAGAGAACTCTTCCCAAATAAGGCATCATAGCTCATCACAGATGATATCGGCAAACGAGATAGTAAGGCGGGGCAGTGTCAGGTGAGTTGCATGAGATGGATGCATGAAACTTTTAATGTCAAGGAGTTTGATGTCTCATCTAGGCAAAGGAATAGTTTCATCACTGGGAGAGAACCCGGTGAGTGGGGTATTACTTGTTGGATGCTTAACTCATGGTAAGTAAGCTCCATCTAGGTGCGTTGACATCAGTTACGATAGGAGATAGAGGATCTCGTGTTCAGACTCCTCCATCCTACATATTCAGTCTTACAGAGAAGGACCTACATCACTTTTGTCTACGGTGTAATGCCTTCTGGAGCAGGAGGATGCGGTGGTCTGATGCCCTTGGCTCTGTGACTACCTTCTTGATTGATAGGTGTTGGAGTGAGATGCTTCGTTGTTGTGAGTGTTGCACGTAGTGGTCATACAACAAGTCTTATAAGTACTTTAGTGATGGGAATGTTCTTTTTTCACAAACGACGCCAAATTAATGCGTGTTAGAAGATTCGTGGTGGTAGAGTAATGAATTGTCGTCTTAGCATTGCACAAGAATTCAACAGATACTCAAATGAAAGAAACAATCAGTAGAGACGCTAGAAGTTTTATGTGAAATACCCATAAAGTTTAAAAATCACGGGGTCTAACTCAGCTGAAGAGTTCCACTATAAAAAAATGATTACAATTGCAACCACTTATCTCATAAGCAAGCAATGAATATAAGGTCTCCAAAGTTACAACATTGATAGGTGAATAAACTTGTTGTAAGGAACGGGCGACAACTGATAGTGACCGACGACAACTGGTAGTTTGTGGTCGACGACTGTCGACAGCGGCATGAGTGATACTAGACTTCAGCTCCACAAAGCTTCAAGCTCTTCCTCAAGCGTCAAGATCCTTCTCAGTCTCATGAGAGACGGCTATTTATAGTTTCGAATGCAATGAATGCATGAATCTGAACTACTTTGATTGGACGGTCTGAAGAACTTCCTTTAATTAGACATTGTTTGATGGGCATTTGTGTGCTTTAATAATGTCATAATTGAACGATCTTTAGCTCATTAGATTTTGCTTGTCAAGATGCTCTTTTCAACTATAACCTCGTTATATCCGACATTTATTTGACCGTCTAAATATGATCAGAAAACTTCTAGAAATGATTTTATAGCTTGATCTGAGCTTAGTTTGACATGGATTAGATCAATTTTGATATCATCGGATATTTCTGTTCGAGCCGGCCAGTTTGACTATAAGTTTGTTGAAATCAGAGCTTTGGACGACTCTTTATTGACGTTTGAAATTTCTTTCTCAAAAGATTCTCTAGATTCATGTCATGCCACCAAATTACACGATGATTAAATATCTTCGAGGCTTATCAACTTCTAAACAAATTGTTATGTTGATTTATTTATTTGTCTATTTTTAACCTTCAAGAAACATAAGCATTAATTCGGACGAGGCTTAAGTTTGTTACTAGCATAAAAGTAGAATGCTACCCAATAGTTATGTATTTGCATATAACACCTCAACTCTGATTTTTTACATTTATACCACTCAAAACTTTCTTATCAAATAAAAAATACCATTTTTTCGCTTTTAATATAAAATACACCTTTTAATGCATCAGCTTTTAGGTGCTAGATTTATAAATACATAAGAATTGAGTGGTATATATGTAAATCTTCCAAAAAAATTTATACTAGTAAATGCATCGCCTATAATTAAGAATTCTAAAACAATACCAGTGATTAGAACATGATCGCTTTAGCAATAAACACTTGGCTCTCATTAAGCACGGCACATTACTCTATAAAGCACGGCACATTACTCGAATATTAAAATTTTGGGACAATTGAGTACATGCACTCAACATTACTATTTACAAAACTAGCAATGTCTTTAACTCATTTTTCAAATTTTCACTTAAATTTCAAGATTCATCATAAAAACTCAGCCTAAATTTTTAATTTTATCAAATTCTAAAATAATTTGATTGTGACACGAATAAGGCTGTCAAAACGGCTCGTTGTTCGCGAACAGCTCGTGTTCGGCCCGTTTAGAAGTTTGTGTTCGGCTCGTTCGATAAGCTAACGGGTCTAACACGAACAAAGATTTGTTCAAAGTGTTTAGCTAGTTTTGGTTTGAAATACTACTCATCAATTTTATATATATNTGAAGTGTTCGAGCCTTAGAGGCAAATGTGTAATTTTGGAAATTTTGTCTTAATTAACATTTAAGCTTAATTCAAGGAAGGAAAATGGGTAACCTCTAATCTTAATCAATTCATTTGATGTTTCAAACACAAAGAGGTTAATTGGTAGAAACCAATCTCACTTTCTTAATTAAATTTCTAAATTATTAAAATTTGGAAGTTTATTAAAATTAAATGATCATGAATATAGGGGTATGACTTTTGAAGTCAATAATTAATCAATTTAATACCCCTATTTTGATTTTAAAATACAATTCAAATCATGAATCATGACCACTTAAAGCTTAAACCTTTTCAAAACTAAAAGATACTCACCTAGGTCTTAAGGGCTTAGTGGTGACTTAGGTTAAATCAAAATTGACTAAATGAAGATTAGAGAAATAAACATAACATAATCAAACATCCTTGAAACACCACTAAACCCAATTAGGATTAAAAATTTGGCTAAGTGTTCAAATTACACTAACTTGCCTCTTTAAGGGTCTTCTCCCGCATAATTTTCAAATTAAATGATAAATGATAATTACCCCTTTCTTAGTGATAATTGAGACTTCAATGTTCACAGAGCATTAAGGGTATTTATAGGATGAATTATTAAGCAACATAATAAGTTTAAAAAGAACTCGGAATTTTCCATCAGGTAGCGAGAGAGTAGCATGGACCTGCTTCTTTCTCCAGATCTGTTGCACATCTCAGAGATCTACTAAACTTAATATATCTTTCTTGATAAAGTCATCCTTAATTAAACTTCTAAGGACCCGCCAAGATATGACATAGGGTTAAGAAAATTACCAAAACTTTACTTTTTCTGCTCTTCATAAACTGCCTTAACATGTATTTCAAGCTTCAGGTGGTGAAACGAGAAGACTCGCCAGGTACATTTTTACAGTTTTCAGCGTTGTCTTTCTTATACTTTCNTTTAGTAAGTACATTTGGACTAAGTGAATCCAATAGAAAATAGTGGTGCCGAAACGAGTGAACCGTAGGATCCTAACCGGTGTCGCTCTAATCAACTTTAATATGCCCTCATAAAATAAGGTACCGTAGGATCCTAACCGGTGTCGCTCTAATCAACTTTAATATGCCCTCATAAAATTTAGAGAGAACCGTAGGATCCTAACCGGTGTCGCTCTAATCAACTTTAATATGCTCTCATAAAATTTATGTAGGATCCTAACCTGTGTCGCTCTAATCAACTTTAACATGCCCCCATAAAATTTAAAGAACTAGATCCTAACCGGTGTCACTCTAATCAACTTTAATATGCCCTCATAAAATTTAAAGAACTTCACCAAACCGGTGTCGCTCTAATCAACTTTAATATGCCCTCATAAAATTTAAAGAACTTCAAACATACTAATTGGTGTCGCTCTAATCAACTTTAATATGCCCTCATAAAATTTAAAGAACTTCAACCATAGGGACTGGTGTCACTCTAATCAACTTTAATATGCCCTCATAAAATTTAAAGAACTTCAACCATAGGGCCCACTGTTGCTCTAATCAACTTTAATATGCCCTCTATAAAATTTAAAGAACTTCAACCATAGGGCCACCTGATTTGACATTATAACTTGACACGCTAGATAACTCAAACTCATCGCGGCAAGGAGCTTGGAACTAGCATGGTGGGCAGCACGGCCATCTTCAACAGCAAAACATGTCTTCTCCAGCTAAACCAATCTTCCTTCCTTAGACCTAAACAACAAAGCCATAGGACTTTGAGGTTGCTTGCTTATGCAACATAAATCCTCACATTATCTTTAGGCATTTGCATAGCCCTGCTATACAATTTAAGCCCTAACTCATCTTAGATAACTCAAACTCATCGCGGCAAGGAGCTTGGAGCTAGCATGGTGGGCACCACGGCCATCTTCAACAGCAAAACATGTCTTCCCCAGCTAAACCAATCTTCCTTCCTTAGACCTAAATAACAAAGCCATAGGACTTTGAGGTTGCTTTCTTATGCAACGTAAATCCTCACATTATCTTTAGGCCTTTGCATAGCCCTGCTATACAATATACTCTTAAATCATCTTAGGATTTTGAGGTTGTCGTTTGTCACGACCTAAATCCTCACATCTTCCAGGCTATACCGTCTTAGGATTCCGAGGTTGTCGTTTGTCACGACCTAAATCCTCACATCTTCCAGGCTATACATCTTAGGATTCCGAGGTTGTCGTTTATCATGACCTAAATCCTCACATCTTCCAGGCTATTTGATCTTAGGATTCTGAGGTTGTCGTTCGTCACGACCTAAATCCTCACATCTTCCAAGCTATTTGATCTTAGGATTCTGAGGTTGTCGTCCGTCATGACCTAAATCCTCACATCTTCCAGGCTATTTGCATCACCTTATCTTTAGGCCTTTGTATAGCCCTGCTATATAATATAAGCCCTAACTCGTCTTAGCCGAGGTTGTCGTTTATCACGACCTAAATCTTCACATCTTCCAGGCTATTTGTGTGATCATTCGAGATTTTCGTTTGTCACAACCTAAACCCTCACATCTTCCAGGCTATTTGTGTGATCGTTTCACACGAAAAGGTTGTCGTTTGTCACAACCTAAACCCTCACATCTTCCAGGCTATTTGTGTGATCATTTCTCGTTTGTCAACGACCTAAATCCTCACATCTTCTAGGCTATTTGTGTGATCATTTCACACGAATGTAAGCCCTAACNGTAGTAATTTCAAAAAATTTAATTGACTACAAGGCTAGCTACAAAGATTTATAATCAATTAAAAATATTAATTAAGAGAAAAGAATAAAAATTATTAAATTAGATTCAAATGATGTTTTAATATAAACAATCATTTTTAAATTTTGTCCCAAGCCTTAACATTAGGGTTGTCAAAATGATTCTTTGTTCGTGAATAGCTTGTGTTCGACTCGCTAAGCAAACGAACAGAACACGAACACACTTTTTGAGCTCAAAATATAAACGAGTCAGGGCTCGCTCGTGTTCGGCTCGTTTACACCCCTAGACACGAATAGATATTAGTTCGACAATTCAGAAAAATCACCTGTACCCTATAAATAACAATATTTCAAGTGTTTGTGAACCAACAATCTTTGGCAACATAAATTACGAGACATTTGCTTCTAAAACTTTTACCATCTTGTTTAACCAACATAAGATAATCAACATTATAATTGCATAAATGATAACCATTATCTTAAAAATAAATTATCTGTTAGAACATATCAGGGCAGTAGTTAAATGGCTAGCTGATAACAAGTTTTTATCAGGAAAGGTGTCCAACGCATGTACAAACAAGAAAAAAAAGGAGGTTTTAGGCTATCAGTAGAGTTCTGGGATCATTAGTACAAGTAAAATATTTTAATAAACTTAATCATGTTTTCAGCAAGTAGAATATATATAAAGTTTATGGATCTTTAGTACAAGTAAATTATTGATAATTATAAAGCTGCATAAATGCCATCATAATTCATAGGGAACTTAGGTATGATGTACAAAAATCATCAGCGCATGACTAGAAAAATTTAAGTTTGGGTTGACCTGAATTTACGGGTACGGGTTCAGTTTAGGAATCATAACCCATTTAAATTTTTGGGTTCATTCACTTAAGACGAACTTGAACTTTTAACTTGAAATTCAGTCTAAACTAGGGTTTTAAATTTAGCTTGAAGGTCGTTAATCGTTGGAAAATTGATTGAAATATTGGCTCGGATCGAGATTGTATTGAAATAAACGAGCCCGGCTAAGAGCCAAAATTTTGGATCGAATTTTTTTCAAGCTAATTTCGAGCCGACCCCTGCTCGGCTTAAAATCAGATCGTTGAGAGCTTTAGTGGTGTTAAGGCTGTCAATTTAACAAATTTAGCGCGAAGATTATTAATCGTTCGAAAGTTGATTCGAATTTTAGCTCGGATCAAGATCTAATCGAAATAAACGAGTCGAACAACGAGCCAAAATTTTGAATCAAATTTCTTGGAGTCGATTTTGAGCTTAGCTGGGTGTCACGGACAAATAGTCCCACATCGGCTAGGTGTAGGGCCGAAAAGCAATTTTTAAATCCTGGGCTGCCCACCACCCCTAAGAGCTCTTTTGGGAGGTAACAAGTGGTATCATAGCAGATTACTGCGTGTCAGGTGTATGGCATCTCTATGGTCCAGTGGGACCCTCGGTGGAGCCGATCCGTGACGAGGGAGTCATGTGATTGGGTGGAGAACAATGTCACGGACAAATAGTCCCACATCGGCTAGGTGTAGGCATGAAAAACAGTATTTAAGTCATGGGCTGTCCACCGCCCCTAAGAGCTCTTTTGGGAGGTGACAAGTAGCATCAGAGTAGATTACTGTCTGTCAGATGTGTGGACTCTCTATGGTCCAGTGGGACCCTCGGTGGAGCCGATCCGTGATGAGGGCGTCACGTGATTGGGTGGAGGAGAATGTCACGGACAAATAGTCCCACATCGGCTAGGTGTAGGGGCTAAAAACAGTATTTAAGTTTTGGGTTTCCCACCACCCCTAAGAGCTCTTTTGGAAGGTGACATGGGGCTCGAAATCGGATCGTTAACAACCCTAATTGAAACCGCCAAACAAACCAAAAATTAACCCAAATAAATGTTATTTTATGTTAAATGGTTATACGGGCCAGGTTCAAGTCAATAAGATGGTTTCAGGTTGGACTTTCGCGAACTCACTTTGACTCCCCTACTTCGGTGCATGTAAGAAGATGAGTGAACCCTCGCTTCGAAACCAATAATCTATCAAATCACAATTCATTTGGAGAGCATTTCAAATTTCTTGTAGACTTAGGAGGCAACCACAAAATTGGATGAGCATTAACTAAACACTAAGTAGAAACAAATAAAAAAAAATGCTCAGAACTTCAATGCTCAGAACAAAAACTATATTTTTAAAAGTGAAATATACCTTTTTCATTTATACCGCCCAAATCATTAATATCACATAAAAATATCTCTATTTTAACTTATAAAAAGTGAAATAAACCTTTTCATGCATGAGTGAGTTGACACATATACATGTATGTAAAAATTGAAGTTTAGGTGATGGACACGAAAGTACATAAGAATTAAGAGGTATGGACGTAGATCATCGATAAAACTAATAGCTATCAACAATACAAGCAATATGAAATGGTTAAGAAAAGCCTGTTCTGCAGATGAAGCATCAGCAAGCATNGGTTTTAGGCTATCAGGAGAGTTCTTGGATCATTAGTACATGTAAAATATTTTAATAAACTTAATCATGTTTCAGCAAGTAAAATATATATAAAGTTTATGGATCTTTAGTACAAGTAAATTATTGATAATTATAAAGCTGCATAAATGCCATCATATTTCATAGGGAACTTACGGATGATCTACAAAAATCATCACTGCATGACCAGAAAAATTTAAGTTTGGGTTGACCTGAATTTACGGGTATGGGTTCAGTTTAGGAATCATAACCCATTTAATTTTTTGGGTTCATTCACTAACACGAACTTGAACTTTTAACTTGAAATTCAGTCTAAACTAGGGCTTTAAATTTAGATTGAAGGTCGTTAATCGTTGGAAAATTGATTGAAATATTGGCTCAGATCGAGATTGTGTTGAAATAAACGAGCCAGGCTAAGAGCCAAAATTTTGGATGGAATTTTTTTCAAGCCAATTTCGAGTAGACCTGCTCAGCTTAAAATCAGATCGTTAAGAGCTTTAGTGGTGCTAAGGGTGTGAATTTAGCAAATTTAGCGCGAAGATCATTAATCGTTCGAAAGTTGATTCGAATTTTGGCTCGGATCAAGATCTAATCGAAATAAACGAGTCGAACAACGAGCCAAAATTTTGAATCAAATTTCTTAGAGCCAATTTTGAGCTGAGCTGAGGCTCTAAATCAGATCGTTAACAACCCTAATTGAAACCGCCAAACAAACCCAAGATTAACCCAATTAAATGTTATTTTATGTTAAATGGTTATACGGGTCAGGTTCAGGTCAATAAGATGGTTTCAGGTTGGACTTTCATGAACTCACTTTGACTCCCTTACTTTGGTGCATGTAAAAAGATGAGTGAACCCTCGCTTCGAAACCAATAATCTATCAAATCACAATTGTTGTGGAGAGCATTTCAAATTTCTTGTAGACTTAGGAGGCAACCACAAAATTGGATTAGCATTAATTAAAACACTAAGTAGAAACAAATAAAAAAAAAAGCTCAGAACAAAAATTATATTTTTAAAAGTGAAATATACATTTTCATTTATACCGCCCAAATCATTAATATCACATAAAACTATCTCTATTTTAACTTATAAAAAGTGAAATAAACCTTTTCATGCATAGGTGAGTTGACACATATACATATATGTAAAAATTGAAGTTTAGGTGATGGACACGTAAGTTTCTTAAGAGGTATATGTACGTAGACCATCGATAAAACTAATAGCTATCAACAATACAAGCAATATGAAATGGTTAAGAAAAGACTGTTCTGCAGATGAAGCATGAGCAAGCATTGAAGAACTCAAATGAAATACAGAGTGAATAAATTACACAACAAAAAAAAAAAAAAAAAAAATGATNATACCTTTTCATTTATACCGCCCAAATCATTAATATCACATAAAAATATCTCTATTTTAACTTATAAAAAGTGAAATAAACCTTTTCATGCATAGGTGAGTTGACACATATACATATATGTAAAAATTGAAGTTTAGGTGATGGACACGTAAGTTTCTTAAGAGGTATATGTACGTAGACCATCGATAAAACTAATAGCTATCAACAATACAAGCAATATGAAATGGTTAAGAAAAGACTGTTCTGCAGATGAAGCATGAGCAAGCATTGAAGAACTCAAATGAAATACAGAATGAATAAATTACACAACAAAAAAAAAAACATGATCAACACCCCTGACTTGTATAATAAAGTTATCAACTTTTTTATTCAGTTTTCTCAAACGTTTTTTTAAAAAAAATAAAATGCTTTCATCATGCGCACTCTAGTCATATATAATGAAGAGCAGGTGTAAATAATTTCATGCAATACAAATAAAAACTCCTCATTTCTAACAAAAACTCCAAAAGGAAATAGGGAAAACTTGTATGCATATACCATAATTCTTATGTCTTTACATATCCAACACCAAAATTTGATATTTAAACTTATNAGCAATACATATAAAAACTCCTCATTTCTAATAAAAACTCCAAAAGGAAATAGGGGAAACTTGTATGCATATACCATAATTCTTATGTCTTTACATATCCATCACCAAAATTTGATATTTAAACTTATAACACCTTGGTGTCACAATCCTATGCATACAAAACAATTCTTAAGTATTTACACTTCTAACACCAAAACTTGATATTTAGACTTATAACACCTTGGTGTCATAAACCTATGCATGAAAAAATGTATTTCACTTCTAAAAATNTGTATTTACACTTCTAACACCAAAATTTGATATTTAGACTTGTAACACCTTGGTGTCATAAACCTATGCATGAAAAAATGTATTTCACTTTTAAAAATAAAATAATTATGGTATTTTTAAAGTGATATTAGAGCTTTTAATGGTATTCATGCAAATATGAATGTTTAAGTGTTGGATATGCAAATACATAAGAATTCTGGGGTATGCATGTAAATGTCCCAAAAAATAACACTTGATATTGAGAAGCCAACAAAACATTCAAGGCAACAGATAAAAAAAAAGTAAATTTTTTTATGTAATAGCATAGCCTCCTTTCAAAGAAACTTTATTGGTTCAGAGCTTAAACTTGCAACTAAGANTTCAAGGCAACAGATCAAAAAAATAATAATTTTTTTTATGTAATAGCATAGCCTCCTTTCAAAGAAACTTTATTGGTTCAGAGCTTAAACTTGCAACTAAGAGAATTTGAGTTCAAACCTTGCAAAATGATAAGAAAAACTTTTACTAGGAAATCTCCTCCTCTTCCTGTTCCAAGAACTTCGCAGCTTGTATTGAATTTTCTGAATTCAGCTTCTTCTCCTGAAAGATCTGTACAGGCGGGTGAGAGATGGTGACAGCAACAAGCTCCCCAGCTCTTGGAAGTTCAGGAGGCCACTGAACATCAACAGTCTCAATGAACGACNAATTGAATTTTCTGAATTCAGCTTCTTCTCCTGAAAGATCTGTACAGGCGGGTGAGAGATAGTGACAGCAACAAGCTCCCCAGCTCTTGGAAGTTCAGGAGGCCACTGAACATCAACAGTCTCAATGAACGACTCAAATTTCATCAGTCTTCTCTTTCCCAACTTTCCACTGTCAGCAAATTGCAGAAAAGGGTGGACAATGGTGATCGCTTTCATGAAAGCGAAGACATACCGAAGCTCCTCTGCCGTAGGGTTCCTGAAACGATTTCCAGTAGAAGTACGCCGAGCGACATCTATAATCGGAAACTTATCACCGGTTTCTACATCCAATGATAGGGATCTAATCATTCTCTTTGTAGAAGGAAGCAGAAGGGATTCATGGATGAACACAACCCGTAAAAGCTCAACATCAGAAGCCGCGCTGGTTTCCGACAATCCTGTCATCTTTTGAGCATCTAAATCAGATTTAAACATGTGAAAGCCAAGATCGCCGCCATCCCCGCCGATGAATTGGGCGCAAGGGAAGGGTTGTTTCTTGCCAGACCAATCGAAATCTTTGCCAATCCGAAGGCCGAAGAGGTGGTGGGGACGAAGACGCTTCCATGGCTCGGTGCGGTACAGTGCGGCGGCGGCGCGGAAGAGGGATTTGATGAAGGCTGTGGGAATTCCATCGACTTTGAGGAGACAAGTGCCGGAAGTCGGGCCGAGGCTCGGACCAGAGCTAAATTGTTCTTGGAATCTGGTGAAAAGCTCTTTGAGGTGTAGATCCATGGCTGGGAAGTGGGGACAGTTCTAGGGTTGGCGATTGCAATTAAGAAGCACTAGAAGATTAAATCATAGCAGTTTCAGGTTGCGGGAGGAATCAGGGTTCAGTATTTACATGAATGGTTTAGGAATCGATAAATCGATAAAAGTTGAAGGGTTTACATTCCGAGGGGAAATAATGGAGGATTGAGGGATCGAAAGATCAGGATTTACCGTAAATGTTGTGGAAGGAAATCAATCTGGATCCAGAACCGCCCTAGCTGTGCGAGCTGCAGAGTCTGAAAGTACACATTCCGTTGGGGGCAGCTTATAACGCCATCATACCGTTTGATTGGCCAGCTTATTCGAAATTACGTTTGGATTTTTACACTAAACGCAGGCCGCGGGCCGCGTTTCAGGATAAACAGCTTATCCTGAAACGCACAAGCTGTCCCAAACGAACCCTCAGTTGGTGTGAAATCGAGAGAACCCAAAAGGGACGATTGCTTGCATATCACTCTAAACATTACTATTTAGAAATTTAGCACTCTTTCAATCTTTTTTTTTTAATTCTAACTCAAATATTAAAATTCATTATAAAACCTCAATTTTTTTTTTCCATTTTTACCAAATTCTTAATAGTTTGATCATGGCATGTGTACAAGTACCCTTCGCTAATTCAAAAAGTAACTGGCTAATTTTATAAATTGTAATATTTTGAGTGGTGATGTACATCAAATTATCTTAAAGAAAAAAGTGTTATTAATATTTTTTTTTTCTGACAATAATAATTTATTATATTTTTGTATTCATTTTTAAATTTTAATGCAAGAAAATAGATATGGTAAATGAGAAATTTAATTTAGGAAAATTGAAACTTATCACGTGAGATGCTTGCTCGTTAATTTGCATTTATATGAGGTAATATATTGAAGTTTTAGTGGGAGGAATATCTTTTTTGGGGGATTTGCATAAATATCACCTCAAATTTTTTTTTTACATATTCTTCATCCTAAACTTCAAGTTTATGAATGTTGCGCCAAAAACCCATTCAACAAATCTAATTTTGCACTGTCAAGCCCTAGCCCTCTCTTGGTATACATTCTCTCATTTCTTCTCCTCCTGCACTAACCATGGTCTCTATTATTCTATATCTCTCACATTGAAACGCTAGCGTTTATCTAAGCATTCTCCAGCTTCTTTTGATATTTTTTTTTTTATTTTTATGAGACTTTGTTGTATTGTTTATTCTCCTCTCACTTGCTCCATCTCAGGATGCCACATCCTCCCACGCAAAATCATCATATTGCTCTCTCGGTCCATCTGTATTACTTTCTCAACACAATATTTATCCTTCTCTTTTTACTCACATGTCTTTATGTGAGTTTATTAATCTAAGTAAATGTAATGATTTAAACTATTAATGTGCTTGACTAAGTTCCAAGTAGCCCTTTATCAACATTTGTAAATTGTATTATCCATAGAAGCATACTTCTTTGTTAATGTACTAAATGATTACTTTAAAATATATGAGCAATTTCAAAATTAAACTTTCAACATTTTTAAGTTTTAACTAACCCCTTAAAATAAATAATACACCATAAAAATTAACACTTCATGCAAGGACGAAAAATTATATAAACTATAACAACATATAAGTTTAGAGACACTTAAAAGCCTAATTTCCTAAATTAATTTCTATATTCAATAAGAAATTTTAAATATAAGTGCAAAAAATTTATACCATTGAGAATAAAACTATCCAAGAAATGGATCTCTAATAGTTGTTGAATCAAAGGGGGTATAATCCTCACTTAATATGCTAAGTATTTACTAAAAATTAATTGATTCTTAGCTATATTCCACAAACTCAAATCAATTTTTTAGCACATTAGATTCAATAGATTGATATTTGAATGAGCACATAGTATGTAGGTACATCCAGATGTTATTATTAAAAAATCAATCAATCTTGTATTTTTGATCAATTTATATTTTAAACATTTTATAAGGCTTATGCAATTTACTTTTTTCTTCTTGTGTTCTCTATTTAATTTGGTATTTAGTAAAGCACTAATTATAACTCCTTAAAGTCTTAACTACCTTTTCAATATGAATATGGTTAAGTTTTGAAAATATTATCTACCATCAGGACTTAATAATCATTTATGTATTAATTAATTTATTTAATTTTTAAAGGGTTCTTATTATAATTTCAGAATGGATAAATAATTAAGTAACCACATAATTTTTTTGTTATTTTTTGTTTATGCCACTCTCATAATGATATACCTTTTTCTTTTTTTTTTATGCAAATATATAGTATGAATAAAATGGATGGGTTTTATATATGCATAAAACAATATGCTTGATGATGCTTGCATAAAATTGTGGCATAAGTATATGTTATTAATGTATATTTCTTATATGTGCAATTATTCTCATAACAATATCCTATATATTTCCAATTCTTTCATTTTTTTTATGTTTATGCCTTCTAATAAGCATTATCTACCATTAACTTTTCTTGTTATTTGTTATTATATGTGAACTTTAATATTATTAATTAGGTTTTAATGTTCAAGATTAGTGTTTACAAAACTCAATATATATTCCTACTTGATTTTCAAGATCGTGAACAAGCTATTCATACTTTATATTTCAAATATAATTCCCTATAAAGTGACTACTAAAAAGAAAGAAATCAATTATCTTATGCACCCATAAAAAAAATAATGAAGAGAGAATGTGGAGGAGAAGAGAGATAAGAATGGTATAATTTGAAAATGAAATAAGGAAAATTTTTTGGTGCTTCAAAGGGGAGTTCTTAAGCTTATTCAATAAGAAAAACAAAATATTTTCTATTTTAACAAGAGAAAATTATCTTGGTTATAGTATATGATAGTTCTTATTTGGAATATCATAATATATAGGCAAATATTGTAACTTCAACAATAACATCTTCTCCACACCTAGCATTTGTATTTGTAAAAAAGCGGTTGTATTTTCTCTTATCAAGATAAAATAACATCTTTCAAATAATATCCATATTCATATATTTAAATTTTGTATTAAGTATTATACATCGTATACTATTTAAGAATTTAATGGATCATCTGAACTTTATAAAAGAGTGAATGTGAGCCATTTAAACCAAATCATTTAAAATTTGGTATTTTCTTTTATAGTGCTTGATCCTTTATGCACATGTATAAAAGAGCTCTCTTGTCTAAAATTTAATATTTTATCATTTATTCAAAATACATGTTAGAAATATTTGTTCCACTTTAAGTTCTTCATAAGAAACTCTTCTTAAGGTATAACTTCTAATAATGAAGAGTGTGATATTATAGGATTTCTCAAGGATTAGAGCTAATTTTTTTTCTTATATATAATCATTACTTAAGTATTTAAAGCTTATAACTAATTTTCACTATGGATTTTCTAATCACATTAACATTCCTTAGTTAGGATTTTTTTTCTTATATGAGATGTTTTTATTAAAACTTTTATTTCATATAGTGTTGACCTCACTTTTGGTTGAGGTCTAGAAAACTTCTTTAGTAGCCTAGGTCTAGCCATAGGATTTCTGAAAGTTGAGCAAAACTTTTTGAAAGTATTTAAAGCTTATAATTTCAATTTTCTCTTTGAATCAGTTCAATACTTCTGATTCATAATTTTTTGAAAGTTGATCCAATAATNGCATCAATTATGTTAAACTAAACTCCTTATATTTTTAGTTGACTCTTCAATGAAAATGTGGTTAGAACAACCACAATACTCTAGTGTGTGTTTTATTAATAAATACTTTAATTAATCTATTAAGATGTATTTTTCTATTATTTTAGTTTTTAAATCATTTTAAAATATTTTTTAATAAAGAATAAATACATACATTGAAAAAGTATAGAAGGATGATCTAATTTAAAAGATTTGAATAATTATTATGAGACTGTTATATGCTCGATTTACAAATGGTCTTACCATAATATAAAAAATTTCTTAATTTAATTAATATATTTTATTTTCATTTTTTTATGATAAATATAAATATGAAAATAAACGGTTAANTTAATTTAAATATGCTCGATTTACAAATGGTCTTACCATAATATAAAAATTTTCTTAATTTAATTAATATATTTTATTTTCATTTTTTTATGATAAATATAAATATGAAAATAAACGGTTAATGGTGGAATTGTAATTTCTCAAGAAATGCACTTGTGCTGGCATAAATTTATTTCAGATGTCTTTTGATATCTATTTTGCAAATCATTTCTACCTGAGTATCCTAAACATAATTATATATTTTATGAATATTTTTTCATAATTTTTAAAGTTTAAATCTTAAGCTATATAAGTTTTTATTTGAAGTTTACAATGAAAATCAAACAAATCATAATTATATAAATATGTCACTGACACATTTTTTTATATAAATTCCACTGATGGATTTGCAATGACTTTTAATTTCCAAATCGTGAGGGATTAGGAAAAATAAGAGAGAGAGAGAGAGGAAAGGAGAAGGAAGAACTTGGGGTTTGGGGGTTGTGACTTGATTTATGCNAATTCCACTAATGGATTTGCAATGACTTCTAATTTCCAAATCGTGAGGGATTAGGAAAAATGAGAGAGAGAGAGGAAAGGAGAAGGAAGAACTTGGGGTTTGGGGGTTGTGACTTGATTTATGCACCAAGTTAATTGAAGAAGTTAACCCACTCAAGATAAACTACTGTTATCTTATCTTTGATTTTACTAATTTTGTCTTTTTTTGTGCTTTCTACTCATTTATAATCCAAAACTTACAAAATTTGTGATATATCTATATTTTGAAAATTTTTATTTTGTAATTTTTAATATGTTGTTATCGTAATGTCAGTTTTATTTTTTGAAAGGGACGGTGTCTTTATAGAGCCATACAAATTCAAAGATTTAATTATTTAAATAATCAAATACGTCTGTCGGCACTAAAAAGTTGAGTTATGAAGTTGTCGGCTGCTAGGATGGATACCCTAACACCCGTTTTAATTTAATTTAATAAATATAATTTTTATTTTAAAAAATAATATTTTGGATTTTGGAAAATACAAGACCGGACCGATCTCATATCCCCAGTAATTTAAATAAATGAGTCTAATACCGCAAGTAGTGCACCTATCCCAAGGGATAAATACATTACTTACTGGTGAAGGCTCAAATAAATAAACTAAAGACTGTATGACATCCGTTCAAGTCTACGAAACCATTTTATGTTGACCGACAAATTCTCCTATTTAATACAAAGAATTAAAAAAAAGTTTATATTAAGCTGGGTTCGAAAAATCTTCCTATAAGGGCAAACCCCTATAATTAATTACATCTTAGATAACCGAAGTCACCTAAGAAAACTCTCGATAAAAATCCAGAGGATATTATCTTCAAAGAGGTCAAATGGTTAGGACTTTTCAACGATATCAGACAAAGATATGTGAAAAGGGAATGGCTCATGTTTGGAATATTTTATTGTAGAATCTAAAGAACGAAAAACTAGGGGATGTCACAGATCTCAAGGAGAACCTCGGTGACTTTCCAAACTATCCTATGATTTGGCTTCAATTTTGAGGAGAAATATTTATGTTTCATCCTATCAATCTTATTAATTAGGGCTTATATTCGTGTGAAACTATCACACAAATAGCCTGTAAGATATGAAGATTTAGATCGTGGCACACGATAACCTCAGAATCCTAAGACGAGTTAGGACTTATATTATATAGCAGAACCATAAAAAGACCTAAAGAAAAGTTGAGGATTTATGTTTCATAAGAAAACAACCTTGAAATCCTATAGATTATTATTTAATTCTAAAATGTGGTTTAGCTGGTGTAAGCATGTTTTGCTGTTGAAGATGATCATGCTACCTACAATGCTAGCTCCAAGCTCCTCTTTACGACAAGTTTAAGTTTTCTAATATTTCAAGTTATGATGTTAAATCAAATATCCCTTTGGTTATGGCTCTTTATATATTATGAGACATGTTAAAGTTGATTAGAGCGATATCGGTTAGGATCTCACGGTTCCATCGTTCCGGCACCACTATTTTTTTTCAGATTCACTTAGTCCAAATGAATTTACTAAACGCAATTCAATGAGTTCCATATTTTCATTTAGAATATGGGAAATTTTGTTAGCAACCGTAGGTTACCTCCTCCGAGAGATTCTCGATCATCCGATAGAGACGTTTTAATTTAGTTGCAATTGTTGTTTTGTGAAGTTTGTGATTAAATTTTGAGTTGTCTTCCATTTTGAATATTGTGGGGGTGAATTTTATCTTGATTGGTTTTAGTTTTGATTTTGGTTTCAGTTTTGTGGCTATCCTAAAGGTTTTAGTTTTGACATGCAGGGTGGCATCGTTATTTTGCATGCAAGTTTATAAGTAAAAAGTGCAGTAAGGAACAATACAGGAAAGAAAAGTACTGTAAACTGTAAAAGTGTATCTATCGAGTCTTCTCGTTCCTCCACTTGCAAGNAAAATACAGGAAAGAAAAGTACTGTAAACTGTAAAAGTGTATCTATCGAGTCTTCTCGTTCCTCCACTTGCAAGACATATATATATATATAAATTTTGAGGATGATTCCATTAAGCAATTATAATAAGTCAAGATGTCTTTCAAGATTTCCAAAGGATCATGAAGAAGTCTCGGGTATTACCCTAGACATTTCATAGTCCCTAGAATTATCTTGAGTTCATTTTGGTCTTATTATGTTTGTTGTATAGTTCATCCAGTTCATACCCTTATGCTCAACGAATTATGATATTTTGATTATCTCTTAAGTGGGGTAATCATCACTTGATATCTCACTTATGAATTATATAGGTAGAGACCATTGGGGACAACTTGACTTAATTAAGAAATTTAATTAATTTGATTTTTAAAGAATGAGCTTGTAGTGTTTTAAAAAGTTTTAAATTAATTATAAATTTTTTTTCCAAACCTCATTAGACAACATTTTGATTAAGCCTAGTTCACTACTAAGCTCTTAAGATTTAATGGGTAGATTTACAATTTCAAGAAAATTGATTTTTTCAATATTTATATTTATATTCTTAATCATTAACATGAATTANGAAGAATGGGCACGTAGTGTTTTAAAAAGTTTTAAATTAATTATAATTTTTTTTCTAAACCTTATTAGACAACATTTTGATTAAGCCTAGTTCACTACTAAGCTCTTAAGATTTAATCGATAGATTTACAATTTCAAGAAAATTGATTTTTTCAATATTTATATTTATATTCTTAATCATTAACATGAATTATATATCATCTCAAAACCATTATTTGGGGCTTAAAATCACTGAGTTGTGATCTTCCAATATCAAACCCCTTACCTTAGTATCTTTTTATTTAAATATTCTTCTAAATTTCGTTAATTTTGAAAAATTACAAATTTGTACTTTAGAAGATCAAAGTAAGATTGGTTACTACCATTTAACTCTTCCATATTTCTGTCATTAAAATATTCCAATTAAGATTATTTATTGTCCATTTAGCTCTTTGGTTAAGCCTAAATATTAATTAAGCCTTAAATTCNATTAATTTCAAAAAATTACAAATTTGTACTTTAGAAGATCAAAGTAAGATTGGTTACTACCATTTATCTCTTCCATATTTCTGTCATTAATAAATTCCAATTAAGATTATTTATTGTCCATTTAGCTCTTTGGTTAAGCCTAAATATTAATTAAGCCTTAAATTCTAAAAAATTACCCTTTGGCCCTGAGGCCTTAATACCCCATAATTCATTAAAATAGACTCAAATGACTTGAAAATTTTATGTTACCTCACTTATGAGTTAATTAAAACATCAGAAGAGAAAATGTGGGTTTTCTAAATTTATTTAATTTTTATAATTATTTTTAATGCAAAATAGGGATTCTCAATGAAAATTTAATAACTATTAAAATAAAACTTCTGTATTTAAGAAAATTATTGGGGGTCACCTAGGGCAAAGCACCACTTGGACCAATTTTCCAGATTTTTAGAGTTTTAATTTAATTATTAGAATTATTTATTTGTTTTGAGCATTAATTAAATATAAAATAACATTTAGATGAAAAATTGAAATTTATATTTTTATTAAATCTCTCTAAGTCTAGGGAACCTAAAGAAATAAATTTTATATTTTTTAAACTTATGTTTTAATTTTTAGAATTATTTTAGTGAAAAATTAAAGAAAATTCATTTTTAAGCNAAAAGCACCACTTGGACCAATTTTCCAGATTTTTAGAGTTTTAATTTAGTTATTAGAATTATTTGTTTGTTTTGAGCATTAATTAAATATAAAATAACATTTAGGTGAAAAATTGAAATTTATATTTTTATTAAATCTCTCTGAGTCTAGGGAACCTAAAGAAATAAATTTCATATTTTTTAAACTTATGTTTTAATTTTTAGAATTATTTTAGTGAAAAATTAAAGAAAATTCATTTTTAAGCCTTTAAAATTAATATCTTGACTAAGAAAATTAGGAAAATTATTTTAATTGGTCCCAAGTGATTAAGAATCCAAATGTGACATTTTAGTGTGTTTTTACCATTTTGCAATTTTTATGATTTTTAATTAATTTTTAATTATTTAAATGCTTAAAAATAGCTCAAAAATGAAGTGTTTATTTTAATTCCAATTTTATTTTTCTTAGGTTCCTCTGGTCATAAGGAGCTCCCAAAATTAATTTGGTAATTTTTTTATTTGTATTTTAATTATTAGAATTATTTTAATGTCAAAAGTGTGATTTCACTTAATTAATCCATTTGAGTGATCAACTAACTCCAATTGACTTGAAATTTTTATGGGGAGCTCCTCTAACATTAAATTACATTATGGAATATTTTTTATGTCATTTACATTTATAATTACTCCAAATTAATTTTTTTTTCATTTTTAGGGTTAGTGACAATTTAGGTTATTTTTAATGAGTTAAATCATGTTTATATTCTTTCTAGGATCCTCTAACCACAGTGAACCTACCAAAATAAGTTTTGTATTTTTCTGATGAGTATTTTAATTATTATAATTTTTATACCAAAATAGGGACCATTAACTTGAAAATTTGATATCTCTAGTTAGAGATGCCCCCTGACCTTGGAAAAGTCAAGGGAGATGTCTAACAACAGAGACATCAAAAGCCCCATGGTCCCATGCGATGGTGAAATGTCTGTGACAATGGAGAATTAAAATAAGAAAAGCACTATTTAATTAATTAAAAATTATATATGCATCAAATGGACATGAAAATATTTCCACATTATTCTCCTCTATTCACTGAGAAAGAATGTATTTTTATTTTATTTTAGTGATTTNCCTAACAACAGAGACATCAAAAGCCCCATGGTCCCATGCGATGGTGAAATTTCTATGACAATGGAGAATTAAAATAAGAAAAACACTATTTAATTAATTAAAAATTATATATGCATCAAATGGAAATGAAAATATTTCCACATTATTCTCCTCTATTCACTGAGAAAGAATGTATTTTTATTTTATTTTAGTGATTTTTATACATAAAGATATGAATTTTTGAAGTTTTAGGGGGTTTAAATAAATAGAAAAAAACCCTATTTTTCTACTTATTCACGCGGTGTCACGCAATCCTACGACGGCTCTGAAGCTCCAATGGAGAATTAATATAAGCTCGGGATGGGGGAAAAATATTATACCTTGGTCCAAGGGGGAAGCCTCGATTAGATGCTTAAAGAAGCTTCATGGAGGTCTAAAGAGCTTGAGGATGAAGCCTATTGTCGTGGTGAATTGTCTAGGCCCAATTTTGACTAAGGTTGATTTTGGGTGTTGGTCAAAGTCCACCCTAGGGTGCTCTAGTGATGGGGCTTTTGTGTGGGATCTTCTTCTCNGTCATAGCAGCTAGCCATCTTCAACCACTCTGACCCCCTTTGCTCGCCATCGTAAGAGACCATAGCTTGCTAAAGTCATATCCCAAATTTGGTCGGAATGTATAATGTTATAATGAAGACCCAACGATGTCTTCTGGTCTTTGTAGCCGACAACTACCATAGACCATCACCTGTAGACCACCGTCAATCATCGTCAACTGACCCTGATCATCACCGTCCGTAACCCCTACTTGCTAACGTTGATTCTGAAATACAGTTGTAACGTTTGACACCGTATTGAAGACCGATGATAGCTTCGGGCCTCTATAGTCGTTGATCATTGTCTGCTGCCCATCGTCACTGTTGTTTGCACCCCTTTTCTATATATTTTCTAGCCGAAACGTCATTCTTAGCACCTCTCTTTTTGAAATCCTCCTTTATATGGCACCTGTAGTTAAAAAAGCGAAGGAAAAAAATAAAAGAGTAGTTATAAATATATCTATATAAAAAATTGCGGTCCAAAGTAAATTAGAGCATACTCAACCCTGGAGAATATACGAGAAAGATCCTTAAAAAGACTTTTGTAACCAAACCCGAATACAAAATCAAATTTATTTTGTTCTGGTTCAAAGAAACATCTCAAGAGGTATCCTCGTGGCTAATTACATCTCGGGGAATACCCATGAAAATTCATGATATAATGGTTTTGTGTTTTCTCAAAGAAATCCAAAAATATGGGCAACCAAAGAGATTTTTGACAGTTATAATATAGGAGAAATTTTGAATTATCAAGACAGAACTAGGTCACCAGGTAGAAAGTGAATCACTATAGCTTAGCGGGTAGACACTTCTACGCTAAAAATGACCTACCGTACGCGCCTACGAAAGACTAGACAATGAAAACACTGTGCCTAAGGAGCGTATATCAATAGGTACGTTGAGCAAGAAACTATTAGATAGAGATAGTCTAGTCGGGAATCTATGGACCTAGCCTCCCAAAGTATTAGGACCATAGATCTACAAAGCTCTAAAGGTATTCGATTTGATCTAGCTTCACTTCGTCGGCAACCTTTTGTGTTTCATCCTCTAAAGTGTTCTGGTATATCCAAAATCAAAGGAAAGAAAATTCTAACTTTCTAAGACTATAACTGGACCAAAAGGGTAGAATAGAGATTATGCCTACCAAGGGTATGGATAGGAAACTATACATAAATGAGGAGAAATGGATAATTGGCCTATAAAGATAAGCCCCACAAAGGACATACTATTCCTTCTAGATTAGGAGATCATCAAACACCATATACAATTATACTCCACTAGACAGCGACCTAATCGTATAAAAAGTTATTGGGGTAGATAGATTGGAAAACACGAGTACTTTCCTCGAGTCATGCAGCATGTATGTAATGGTTTATGATAAACTAATCATGGAGACCGTATTAATGTAAGGAGGATATATTCATGCATTTTATAATCTTTTTAAAATTGGTCTGAATGCCATGCAGAAAATAAAATAACATATTTTAAAATTTTAAATATTTTAGTCCTAAATTTTATTAAGATAAATATTTTAAGATTAATTTGTATAACAAATATTTTATTCTAAAGAGCCTAATCATGATTGTATCCAACAAAACACAGGCATAAGAAAGAGTGAACACATGCAAAATACAATAAAAAAAATATTTGATATAAAAGAATAAGAGGCTCGGTGCCATACAATCCTTAATCTTAGCTTCAGAACTCATGCACGTACCTTATTTCAGTACAAACAAGTGATTATGGGCTATCTCATAAAACGTATAAAAGGTCATATTTGGTAAGAGGAAACTTAAACAATGACTATAGAAAATGCATTAGTTTGAATAATTATTGAGTTCTCCTTGTTAGATACATTAACTTGCAAGGAAAATTCTGCGCTAATATACCAATGCACAAGGCTTAATTAAACCTAATGAGGCTTGCAAAAGGCACACAAAGTGTACAACATCTAGCTCAAGCCAATAAATAATAACTATGTATGAAAACCCATAACTACACCCTAACCTTAATTCAAAAAAAGGAACTAAACGGTGTTGTCGATGAATACATCTATGTAGAGACATACAAGTGCAAGGGCTGAGGGTCTTCATGTAGGATCTTGATAATGTTGCCAAGTTGGCCCATCCCAAGCATTCAAATGAACTAACCCTCATCACGATAAGTGACAAAAGTTAACTCAAGCCTATGCTTGGAACAATCTTATAATATCTTGTAAAAATAAGGTAACTCGCATTACCTATTCATACAAGCCAACAAATAATGCCCGTTTCCCTATTATTACCACGGGCCATATTAAGGGTCATCCAAGTACCACCAGAGACATGCAGAATCGTGAGAGCTAGGCCTATATGCTGCAACAGGAAATGAGGCCATACTTTGAAAAGTAAGACCCCGCACGCATAAACATATGCAAGCAATCTATAGAGCATGCCATAAGGATATACCTCGTGAACTAAACCCTAATGATATTGACAATATGTCAAGCTTCCTCAGAAGAGGACAAAATCAAGAAAGATGCATGCATGATATGATCAGAAGCTTTTTAGAGAAGGTGAAGGCATTGAAAACTAGGACTTAAAGTCTAGATGACTTGCAAAATAGTGAGAAAGAAACATAATGCAATTGAGGACTAGCATGTGAAATATTAGTATGCAAAGAAACACATGCTACTACTACAAAAACACGAGAATCATTTCTCTTATTGCTAAGTGGGTGTTATGATGCTGTGAAGGTGACTTCATAGAACGAGCTTCAAGATCTAGAATGAAAGGAGTATGCAAACACATAATGCAACCTAAATGTAGCCAGTGTCATGAGTCAAGCATTTTTCTGCACGCCTCACACAAGTGGTATGCAAAAAATGTGAAACATGAAAGAAAATGAGTTTAAACTAGACTGTATCAGTAAATTACATGAATGATGCAAGTTCTGTTGATCAGTTTGGCAGAGAAGAACTTCCACCTATGAGGAAGGGTGCACCAATGGTTTGAGAGAGTAAGTCCTAGGGTCGATGATCTATAAAGATGGAAAACCCACTTGTTTGGAATAACGAACTCACTCAAAAAACATATATAATACAAAATCCAATGGAGGTTATTAGCCATATAGAGGGATGTAATAACAACCGAGAGAAATTGTCATACCCCTTGGCATACAGAAGATAAAATACGATAATCTCAAACTAGTAGGTCCCAACTAAACAACAGGTTTTGTGTATCCATTGCACTATGCAAGGCAAAACATCACCTATGCAACTCATGAAATAGAATAAGGCAATGATCTAATTATCTCCCCGTGGTCATACTGCGAAAGTCCATCACTGCAATTACGGGAAAGAGACCGTTGTGATAGGTTTTTGTCAATAGAAAATACAACACTCAATCACAAAATAAAGGCTAACATTTTGTTCACCAAAATTGGTGTCACGATATTAGCCTATGTGGAAACAAAGTCCATGCATGGTCGCAATGCTGAGAGCAATGTTGTGGCCTGATCACACAAAACTAACTATATTGTGCTGAAAAGCGATATATGGATGCCTGTTGAAACTAAATAATGTGGCCTCATGTCATCGATGTCATTACGGAAGCAATGACGCACGACTAGCAATAAGATAAAATGTTGACTGAAAAATGAGGATTTTTACCAAAATCTTGTATCGCTTGTTTGGAATAATAGAACTCGATCATAAAAATACATAATAAAAAATCCAAAGGAGGTCATCAGCCAAATAGACGGGTGTACCAACAACCGAGGGAAACTATCGTACCACTCGACATACAAAAGCCAAGAGATGATAATCTCAAACTAGTAGGTCCCAACTAAACAATGAGTTTCTTGTATCCACTACACTATCCAAGGAAAAACATCAACCATGTGACTCATAAAATATAATAAGGCAAAGGTCCAGTTAGTTCTTCAGAGTCGTAGTGCAAAAGACCATCACTACAATCATGGGAAAGAGATAGTTATGACAGGTTCCTGTCAATAGGCATTGCACACTAGATCACAAAGTAAAGGCTAACATTGAATTACCAAAATTGGTGTCACGACTTTAGCCTATGTGGAAACAAAGTCCATGCATGGTTGCAACGCTGAGAGCAATGTTGTGGCCCTGTCTCATGAAACTGACACTATTGCATCGAAAAGCAGCATATGGATGCCTATTGAAACCAAACTATGTGGCCTCCTTTCATTAAAATCATTATGGAACCAATGACACACGAATTCCAATATGATAAAATGATAACTGAACACTGAGGAACATTACCAAAATCTTGTTTCACACCCAAAGGCAGGGTAACAATGTTATAATGCCCAAAGAAATTATTACAACACTAGGAAAGCTAAGGCACTACATTCAAAGGAGAACTTAAAAAATTAGGGCTAAGATTAGGAAATGTAAGGGTCTAACCTAGGTATCCAAAATCTAAATCCTAGCCTAGTTCCTTTAACATAGAGCTTAGGACTTTCTTAGAAAGAAAAAATGCACAAGGAAAAGGATTTTCACTTACACAAAGGTTGAGCAACATCTGAAGAATTAATAATTTGAACAAGTGCTTTACCAACTTATATGACCACCACAAATAGAAACACCAACATCTGAAGGCTTCACCGAAGAGGAGGAATGCAGGGAAGAAAAAAGGGAACCACACACTCCTACAACTTCAACAAGCTCCAAGAGACCCAAACAAAATAAATTGTTGGCCCTATGCCAAAAAAAGTTCACTACAATGCCAGCCTTGGGATAGTCCAAAGATTCTTAATTTATAGGACAATAAATCAGTGCGGCACTGAGACACTACTAAAGTGTCACTGAAAAGACAGTGAGTACTGCTCAGTCTTGGCCTATGTCTGTCTAGGCACCATAGCCCAAGAACAGTGTTGGGGTGTTATTGACATGACCAATGCCATGAAAGTGAACATTATTGAGGTTGTTTGTTTAGAAGCGCAGGGCCCAAACTATTGAGTGCTACTATGCTAGATTTGGCATCATTGCACAATTAACATGGTAAAAGCCACATCAACTCTTGCAATAATTTTCATCATATTGAGGTTTCACAGTCGCGACCACGATAGATGGCCACAACGTTGAACTAAGAGCCATCATGATGACCATCACCAACTGTGCTCTAAGGCCCACATAAATCAAAAAATAGTGACCAGCACAATACTGAGGTACTCCAAAGTGCATCTAGGGCTCCTAAATAGAAAGATAATAAACATTGTGAGCCAGAGAAAATACAAAACATAGTGCACATATGATGAATTAAAATAGCCATGGTACAATTAAAATTCGAAAGAGATTACATATTTTCATTAATTTATGGATGTGGAAAAAAACACACATCTAGACAGTAGGAAACATAAAATAATGAAAATAAGAGAAGAACAAAACTTTATACAACCCCTAAGAATCGGTATCGCTGGTCTTTGTCTCACTCTTCCTCCCTCTCTCAAGGCTATATTCAAGAGGAGAACACCGAAGCACTTTCTCCAACCCCCAGTAGATATATATATTTCAGTGAGCTAGTGTATCTTATTCTTGCTCAATATGATCGATCAAAACCATGATAGTGTTCATTCATTATGCAAGTGTCTACCATATGTTCAAGCTCAGTGATACCTTCCTGTAATATGCAGACATGCTTGTACAAAAGAATATTATAAAGTATACTATGGTGAAAAAAAACCAGGCATTCTTACCAAAGCTTCTCCAGGCTTGGTGTCTCTCGATGCAGAGCAAGCATTAATATTGAAATTCTCATTGTCCAAATCACTGTCGAGAACAGGATGGGCACAGCTAGTGGCATGCTATCATAATGGATGTTTTCAAAATAATATAGTGATAATAATAAAGGAAAACATGTTGCAGAGCTTCGCTACGAAAGATTTAACATAACAAAATCGTTAATTTTATCTTGTATTTATAGATAATTCGACGTTACAGTGCCAGTTTTGAATCTTAACTTCTTCTAGTGAGAGCCATAAATATTTTTAAGTAAGTCGCCACAGTACTTCCAGTGTGGTTAGGGCACCGAATAATCCGAAGCACGCACTTGTATTGATTTGTTGAATGAGCACTACAACAACATAAACTGTGATGGTTGGTTCAAATAAAAGTCTTATTATATGCAGGCCGCAACGCTTCCATCTAGGTTGCAGTGCCTGATTGTTTTTTACTATATTTGGACTTTCGTACTCGAGCGACAAGCTGTGCTCAAGTTTATGATTTCATCAACATTGTTGATAACTTTTTCTATTTCACTTCGTTAAACTACTATTAAAATATGCCCACTAATTTTGTATCATTAATATCTAAATATCAATAATTTTCTATACTATATTTTTTTTGTTGAGTTTTTAGTGTTATCATGCTTTATGCAACGTAATCTTTATCAATAAAGGGTAAAAATGTCATTTTGAGAAAGAACTTCTTTGGTACATAAATCTACAATATTANTTGTTGAGTTTTTAGTGTTATCATGCTTTATGCAACAAAATCTTTATCAATAAAGGGTAAAAATGTCATTTTGAGAAAGAACTTCTTTGGTACATAAATCTACAATATTAAAATTTAAGAATCTCAACTCTTATGTTAACCTTCTCTCTCCTTATTTTTTGCTTTGGCGCTTACACCTTTTATGTGTTACAATTAGATTTCTAACATCAACACCTCTAGCCTACCACCTCATTCCTCATCAAATTATTTGAGAAGGGGCAACCATGAAATAGTAAAATGAGTGGAAGTTGGTCTTGCTTCTCTTTCAAGTTTACCATTGTCACTTTTTATCATCATGAACTAGCTTAATAATTCCCTTTTCAACGAAATGAGTTAATTTACCCTTGATACATTGGGTTCAAATTTACTTGTGGTTGACATTTTGGCACGATTCTAATTCCCAAATCTTCACTACAATAGGTGGGTGTAACTTGTTCTTTTTCAACAAATTGAAATGAGGACATTGGGCAACCATGATTAATATATAACTTAAGGCAAGTAGAAAGAAAGGGGGGAGAGTGAAGTCTTTGTAAAGCCAAAAATTCTAACTTGGGTATTCATAGAAGGCTAAGGTTCTCAATGTACAGTGAAGCCACATCAACATCGTTATTAAAGAAACTAATAGTGGTTTTATTCTTAATATAAGAGTAAAGCAAAATAGTCAAAATTAGTTAGATGACTCTACATGACTCTACCTATGTAGTCGACAGATCCACTAATATGATTGTCTATGCCATGGGAGTACTCCACATGTCAATAACAATTCACTTATATATGTATTTAGTTCTTAACCATCTTGTAGGGTTGGAAGTATAATGGCCAAATCCATAAAAATAAAGGGACAATGANGTTTCTTAACCATCTTGTAGGATTGGAAGTATAATGACCAAATCCATAAAAATAAAGGGATAATGATTATGACACATAAGTATACCTATGCATAAAAAAAATCATTCAACTCAAATTAATAATTTATTAACTCATCCATCTTTTCAATATATCATCAAAATAAACTATTACAATCATTATTGTCAAAATAAAAACATTCATCACTTACAACTCAAATAACTAAAACACCATCAACATTCACTTAATCTTATAACAAATGGTATAATTTCNGGAAACAGTGAAAACTCTCACATCAATGAAATATCTTTTTTTAATAAAACATTTTGTTGTGTGCAATTAATCATATAAAGGGCCGCGGTGACGAGAATTCTAAGTTTTATGATTGGCTTTACAGTTGAAAACAAAATACAAATATATCTATGAAAGGGTCAGAGTAGCTACAATTGCAGACAACATTAGAAAGAGACATCTTAATGAATTTAACAAATAGATTTATCTTAAATCAAGAAAAATACCATAAAACCTAAATATGAATTTAGACTCTCAAACTATCCATATTTTATAGAAAATTGTAGTAATAAAAAATATGTTTAGCCTCATTTTACTTTAAAGTTTAGGCATGTATTTCATTCATTAGTAGCATACCCCAAACCTGAACCAAATGAAAGTCAATTAAATAAGAATATAAAATATATAAATATTACATTAGTTAGAAGTACTACACAGTACCAGCTATATCCAATATCAGGTTGTTTGCCCTGTAAAGTTGAGTGGTAAGTCCTACTAATATTCTAAACCTAAAAATTAGCCTTGCCTATTTTAAACCCATTAAACTTGAGTTCATGTTTTTTTCAAGCGTAGGTGGCTGGATCAGCTAAGTTCGCATTTTAGGCATCGTGTATGTCCGTGAGAGTTGGGCTGAATTCATCCATCAGTAGGTGAAAGTTTTGTAAATCTCATTGTATCATTGTTAGATTAAGTTTGAACTTACCACTCATATCATTAATGCTTATCTTAGTTTAGGTTGTGAGATAAATCTTTTCTTGTTTGTTATAAAGTAAACTCTCATCACTTGAGCTTTTCAGCAATCTTGTGTTATCTAAATAGAATTCATAATATTCTAATAATATGCATAACTCATACCAAAATAAATCTTAATTTTCAAATTATAGAACCTAAAAGAGGATATTTAGGTACTATTGGGTCTTTTAGTGTTGAAGTACTTCTTATCTTCTCTCCCTTGGCATCCAAAAGGAACTCCAATTTAAGCTATCCAGATTGATTACCCTAATTGGCAATCATTAACATAAATATTGAAATCTACAGAGACGCGAGCCGCTGGCATTAATCAAGAGTATTGCTAAAAATTAATATTTTTTTAGGGTTTAATTAACTATAGTGCTTTGCCCATAACCTATATCCTACAACAAAATAAATTGTGTCCCACGAATGTGATGGTGAAAAAATATACATTCTTGTTGACCACGAGCTTGAAAAAAATCATTTTGTGATTAGATCCATCACTGGATATTTTCGTTGCTAGAGATAATATACATATGGCACATATGATTATAAAAATCATAAATTTTAGCTCATGTGTGATCCACATTCCAAACAAGTAAAGAAATTGACATTTTGTTTTTAGATGTTTGTTATAATGATGTGTAGGTATCCCTTCTTAATCATTAGGGCATTTTAGACTTGTTGACAAAGTTTGTTTTACAAAATGAGTGATAATCAGATGATTTTTGTTGAGGTTAAAGCATATTGAACATGATATATAAGTCGTCGCATCCATCACTCACCATTTTTACTGTGGTCAATTGATTGCCCTTGATTTGAAATAAGTATGGAGTTCAACATCTTCATACTCAAAATATATCATAGAAACATTTAACGGCAATTAATCATAATATCTAGAAATTAATCACTATATATTTTAATATATTATCAATAGAAACTACATTTATTATTACTAAAGATGTATCATATGCTTATAAGAAAAAATATAAGATAGACCATAAAATTACAAAGATATTTGACAAATCATTCACATTAAAACTTATAATCAAAGATCCTTCTATTATATTCACTTATCTTACATTTTAAACCTAAAATGCCTCAAGCCTTCATCAAATAACTACATATTTCATTACTAAATAAACTTAAAAACTAGAAGAAAAGGAAGAAAAACACTGTTAGCTTGCCAATATCTCAAGTGCATGAACATGATAATAATCTTCCCAATTTATTCCATAAAAACTGCCGCTGCTACTGCTGCCGATATCCATTAACTGAGATGGAAGATTTCTCGTATAGAATGAAAAGCTCTTCGGGATGTGAATCAGATCCCACAAAAAGTCAACCACCATTCCATCGCTCATATGGAGTTCAATCTTCCCTCGATATTGTTGCTTACTATCCACCTCGTAAACCATCTCACCATCTATCATCAACTTCATCCACACAGCTCCCGCTCCTTCGAAGCTTATCACAATGTTATGTGTTTCACCATTAGTTAAGAAGCGGCCATCCAGGACGGTGTAAGACTTTGTTGCCCACAAGATTTCATGAGCTATATGATCCAAAGGTGTGGTGTGCTCCAAAATCTGTTGAAGAGAGGGGCCCGACGACTTTGCATCGATGTCGGCAATAGGACAGACTACGGCGATCTTTTTCATGGTTGTTTTTAGAGGGAGAATGATTAATGTATATTTATTTCTCCACTTATGAATAATGTGAGACAGTTGGATCTCAATTTATAGAGTCGTACAATGCATGTTTTTTTAGAGGGGCATTTTTGTACAAACTACCCAATACTTATTTATTTATATATCTAACATCTAAACTTTACATTTTACAATTATACTACTCATATCTTTCATATCACATAAGAATAACACTATTTTAGCCTTAATGCATAGGTATTGAGGAAAAAAATTTTCTGTGCAGACTCCTGAAGTAGCTCTACGCGCGGATCAAGTTATTTCTAAGTTATTTTCAGGTTATTTCTGAGTTATTTTTAGTAATACCGAAATAACCCAGAAATACCCCAAGAATAAAAACCGCGGGTTATTTCTGGGTTATTTCCGTATTATTGAAAATAACCCAGAAATAATCTGAAAATAACTTAAGAATAACCTACGCCACACGTAGAACTACGTCAAGAATCCGGACCTCGTATTGAGGGGTTTGTATGTAAATCCTCCTTTTTTATTATGGGAAGTGGCGATATTTCAAGATACAGTTTGAAGCTGTGAATGGAAACCAAGTTAATGCATGGAATAAAATTACTTTTCTAGGAATTTAATGCCCTCTTTTAATCTCATAAGAAGTATTCCTATTGAATGACGAATTTTTTTAGCCTGTCTTTCCTTCTGTGAGAAATGTGCAGCCAAAGGGTCTGTCATACAAATCTCAAAATATACATATGTGCAATCAAATAATAGCAACATTCATAACATTACATAATAACATAACAAGTATGGTAGAAACAATGAAAATTTAATTGAAATCGTAACAAATGTAGTGCCCACACGCTAATAAATCATCCAATATAATAACATCCATAACATACATGAAAAGAGAACGAAATGAATTGAAACAAAGAATTCATAACATCGTAGATCAGAGATTGTTTGAGTGATTTGAGTTTGTCAATTTTAAAGTTGTTTGGGGTTTAATACTTTATGCATGATTTGTGCTGATCCCTAATTTGACAGTTATTATAAAAATTAGATTTTTCTAAGTTCAAATTTTGCATTTGGTTCTCTATCCTAAGTGTTTGTTATTATAACCAAGACCTTTTAAGTAAACAAGCCCTTCCTCTTTAAAATAAACAAGCACCTTCTTAGGAGAAAAAATTAATAAGACCTATAAATATAAATATAAATATAAATATAAATATAAAACCTAAAAATTAATATTTTTTCAAAAAAAAGAAAATTAAATAAACTTTTTCAAAATAAAACTTAAAACTTAAACACAATTCACCAAACTTAAATAAATTCTTTTTATAAATCTTGAATAAAATTTTAAAAAGAAAACTTAAAACAAGCTTAACCTTAAGATTTTTTTTTTGAAAGAAATTAAATTAAAAAAAAAACACTTTTTAACGCTAAGTAAGCTCGCCAATCAATACCAAAATTACATAACTTTGCAAATCCTCCTTAATATGATACCTTATGCTAGACTTATACATGATTATGTGACTCGTTCTTGAATGACTAAGTCTCAATTTATGAACATGTGATTTATAAGCTTATCTATTAAACATATAAACATGTGATTTATAAGCTTATCTATTAAACATATAAGTCTTCAGTAATTTCATGCATACACACTCCCGCATTAAGATTTAATCCTATGCTATAGTATTTTTATTAGAGAAAATAAAAATATTTCACAAAACCATATTTTCAATACTGTCACCAGTGTAGGGAACATTTAGAGATCATTTGAGGAGGAGTTTTCACCTCTTTTCTTAGGGAGAAAGTTAATTGTTTCATTCTACATTGTCTTGTATTGCTGCTAAAATCATTTTTTAAGAGTTTGTTTTATTATAAAATGATGAATTGTAGCGTTTTCTTCATGCATTGTGAGTAGTAACTTTATACCTTTCTCTTATTATGAATTAGTAGGATGTGTAGGATATTAGGATGCTTTTAGAATAGATTTTTATTCATTAAAGTGATGGTTTTCCTTTTTGCTTAGTTTACTTATCATTCTAGCCAAATGATATGTTAAAAATTTTTGTGACCCATAAAGACTCGGAAGAGCTATGTCATGAACAACTAGGAAGAATCACATTGCACTAGTGAGTGAAGCAAAAACAATCCATAGGGCTATGCAAATAGATAGGAAATTATGCTTTGATAAGGTTCAAATTAGAGTTTTTAGGGTGACAGACAGAAACACTAACCAAGTTTGAACCAAACTTCTTTATGCACTCAGGAGAGGGTAAAGAAAACGATTACTCCTTTTTGTCACTAACTATAATTGCTATTCTAGGTGTTTCGTTCCTACACACACCACTTATATCATTGCAAGGGAAGGGTAGCTTTTATATATTGATTTTACCACTTTAATTATCTTTAATAGAATTAACCTATGAGTAAATCAATCGGATTAGCGATAATTTAGTAGATTAAGAAACACAACTTAAACCAACTATACTTCTTAAACTCAATTACCACACTCTCTGTGGGATCGATAATCCAGACTCAATAATCCGATATTACTTGCATGACATGTATACTTGCATTAAACCCATAGTGTGTAAGTTTCACCTGGATTGAGAAATTTATCAAGTTTTTGGTACTGCTACTAGGGACAAAGGTGTAGTGCCACACTGTTGCACAAATCAAGTTCCATAATACATAGTACCCATTTAAGATTACAAGCAGTACATCCATAGGCACACTAGGCGTAATCAGGTTGATCAAGTATTTGGCGCCTTTTTTGGAGAATGTGACGGTACATTTGACTTAGAAAAATTTTAGTTGAATTGATTAGACTTCGATTTGGAAAATTGTTTTGTAGTTTCTTTGTGCATGTATTTATTTGTTTGTTTAAAAAGAAAGAAAAATTTAAACGGAAATAAAAGTTATTTTTGAGTGTCCGTTTAGTGTTTTTTTGTGAAACTTACTAGTTAAATCTTTAGTTATGTATGAGTAGTGCAAGACCTTTGGGACTTGTACCCTGTAATTTAGAACGAGAGAGAATAATGAGAAGGATTAGGAAATAGTAATGGACATCCAAATAATGGTGAATATTCATCAGAATAATTTAGATAACCAAATACGAATTAATGAACATCCTAATGTGCATAGACCATTAAGGGATTACACTAATCCTACGGTAGATAAAATTCACTTAAGTATTCAAAATTCTACCATAGAAGCTAACACATTTGAACTGAAATCTCTTATTATCCAAATGGTGCAGAAGAAACAGTTTTGGGGAACCCTGTTTGAGGATCCAAATTTATATTTAGTAAGTTTTCTAGAACTTTGCGCTAAATTTTGTTATAACAACGTGTTAATTAGACTTAGAAATTTTCACTTTTCCTTGAGAGATAAGGCAAAAATCTAGTTAAACTCGTTCGCACCAGAATCTATCAGAACTTGGGGTGTCTTAGCCCAAAACTTCCTAGCTAAGTATTTCCCATCTTCAAAAACTGCAAAACTCAGGAATGATTTTAATTCATTTTGTCTTCATGAAGGTGAGTCAATATATGAAGCATGAGAAAAATTTAAGGAACTTCTTGAGAAGTGTCCACATCACGCTATGCCCGATTGGTTAAACATTCAAACTTCTTACAATGGTTTAGTAGGATGCCTTATATCTATTATTGATGTTGTCACTGGAGGTTCGCTCATGTCAAATCCTTGTGATAAGGCTTACTCTTTGATTGAAGAGATGACTACAAACAATTTTCAATGGCCTTCTGAAAAGGGTAAACCATAGAAAGGTAGCTTGTGTGCATGATAATGACGTGCTTTCAATTCTTACTTCTCAAGTAACAACTTTTTCTAGAAAGCTAGATCAATTTGGAGTGAAATAACCTCAAGTGAATCCAATAATTTAGGAAAATTCATTTGGAAAGGTGGCTGATTATAACTCTCCACCCTTTGAGATCTTGAATGCAAATAACAATTGACCCCAAGAACCTTTATTCCAACTTCAATAACCGAGGTTGGAAGAACCACTCTAACTTTAACTGAAGAAACAATTATGGTGGAGAAAACCAATAATGGGGTAACAAACAAGCAAATCATTTAGGAAATTGGAATAACCATGACAATGCCAACTATAGACCTCCTTATCATCCAGGCTTTAGTAATAATCCATAATTTAAAGAGAAGAAGTTTTCTTTAGAGGAGGTTGAATTAAAAATGGGGAACCAACTAAAAAGTCAAGGTGCAGCAATAAAGAACATAGAGAATCAATTGGAACAGATTCTTAACTCACTTAGAAATAGACCAAGAGGAACTCTTCCTAGCAACACCGAGATAAACCCTAAGGAGAAGAATAGTGAGGATGTTAAAGTTGTACAATTAAGAACTGGAAGAAAGTAGGAGAATGTAGTTTAGAAAGAGATTGAGGTTGAAAAAGAGGCTGGGAAAACTGAAAAACTCGAGGAAAATATTTCCAGGGTCTTAGAAAAACCAGTCTCTCTAACTAAGATTAACTTAGAAAAACCACCACATTCATTTCCTCAATTACTTTAATAACGGAATTTGGATAAAAAATTCTCAAAATTTTTAGAAGTATTTAAGAAATTAACTATTAATATTCCTTTCGTTGAAGCACTGGAACAAATGCCCAGTTATGTAAAGTTCATGAAGGATATTCTTAACAAGTAGGGAAAGTTTGGAGACTATAAGACAATTGCACTCAGTGGGGAGTGCAGTGCTATAATTAAAAAAAAACTTCCTCAAAATCTTAAGGATCATGAGAGCTTTATTATTCCCTTTGCAATAGGAGAAAGATTTTTTGGAAAACCTTTATGCGATCTGGGAGCAAGTATAAACCTTATGCGATTATCTATTTTTAGAAGGTGAAGGTTAGGATAAGTGTGTCCTAGTACTGTAACCCTTCAGTTAACTAATCGATCGATCACTTATCCAAAAGATATTATAGAAGATGCTTTAGTTAAAGTGGATAAATTCATCTTCCCTGTTATTTATTATGGAGGAAGTTGAAGAAATTTCAATCATTTTAGGTAGCATTTTCAGGCTACTAGAAGAGATATGATAGATGTGCAAAATGTGAATTAACATTGAGAGTAAATGATCAGGAAGTTACATTTAATTTTTTATAATCTATAAAATATCCTTCTAAAAGAAATGAAGATGTGTGTTATCGGATGGGCTTAATGGATTATTTGTGTAGAAGTCATTTTCGAGAAAGTTATGAAGTTAAATATGTAGAGTCAAAGTTAGATAATGAAAAAACACGGACTTTCATGATGAAATGGATTTTTTAATTACTAAAAATTCAAAGTTTGTTCAGGAGAGGTTGGAGATTCTAGATTCGACAGAAAATAGTATACCTCTTATTTCTTCTATTTAGGAACCCCCTGAACTTGAGATGAAAGTGTTTCCTACACACTTAAAATATGCTTATTTAGGGAAGTAATCGATATTCCCAGTTATCATATCCCCAAATTTGACTCATTTGGAAGAGAAAAAAATGATAGAAATTTTGAGAAATTATAAGAAAGCTTTTGGATGGTCTTTAACAGATATTAAGGGAATTAGTCCCTCTATTTTTGTGCAAAGGATTCTGATGAAAGATAACCAAAAACCACAGGTAGATCCTCAAAAGAGATTAAATCTAATTATAAAAGAAGTAGTTAAGAAGAAAATATTGAAGTGGTTAGATGCAGACATTATTTATTCTATATCAGACAGTGCTTGGGTTAGCCCTATTAACTGTGTTCCTAAAAATGGAGGAGTAATAATATACCATTTTTTCTAATCCAATGTAACTCATTTAGTCGATCATGATTATTGAGATCTTTTATCTCTATTATCTCAAACTATAATTTTTTGAACACCTACTCGGAATTACATTTGCCTATGCATGCATGAAACAATCACTGTATTGTCTTATTAATATTATATCAATGTACTTTTGAAAGAATCTTCTTAGAGATATGTCACTGACATAATCAATGTTGAGTATGAACCAATAATATTTCTATGGCTTTCGTCCTTGCTTGATCTTCATCAATGTATATTGTTATAGGATGCTTATAATCCATTGTTTTAATGAATGTATTGAATAACCAATAAAAGATTTAATTATCTCTTCTAATAAAAATGATACTCTAAATAAAATAATTTTCCAATGATGATTAACTCTAATAAATGGTGCACAAATATAATTATACTTATTAAGTCGATATATTGTGCAAAATTATGACGTCTTCAAAGCTATCATAGTCTAGCCTTGACATGCCATCACTTCAAAAAAAAAATTCAATCTATTTGACTCATAAATTCGACATCCCAAGCAAACATACTATCACCAGCTTCTCTTTTCTTGAATAATGACATTAGAGAAATAATATATCCATTCTGAATTGTAGCACTTTTATCTTTTTATATATAATTAAATGTATCTCTTTGTAAAAAAATTCAATTTTCTACTCCTACTTCCTCATCAAGATACTTAAATGCATCATTCATCCTAATTCGTGCTTGTGCCATTGACTGAAGCACAAAAACTTTATCTTCATTGATGTGACGATACAATCACAATAGATGTTGATCAACTACTTGTGCTCATGGATGATTATGAAATTCTATAAATTAATTTCTTTGCAGATCAATACCTGCAAGATTAATAATAAATCTAGTCATTGCAGAACAACCAATTCTAGTGTCTGATTTCTTGAACTTCGTTTTGTTATTTATATTTCGTGCTCTCTTCTGACCAGCTTTGGACCAAAAAAATCTTTTGATTTAATATTCCTTAAATTTGCCCAAAAACTGGCATGATCCTTTCAAACACTGATATTCATATCATGTGCATAATTGCAATACAAGTTATATGCCTTATTTTCATTATAAACAATTGTGGAAATGCATTTATCTATATTTGGTTAAAATCCATAAGAATTTCAGCGTTACATTCATCTTCTTGCATCAAGACCTACAAATTCATTTGTGAGACTGAATGTATTTAAGAGAAATGAAATATAAACATGTACTCAAGAAACAATCATCCAAATAACATATCTTGTAATACAATATGAAGTACATAATGCCCTTAACTAATAGATATAAACATGATTGTATTGATGAAAAAAAATGTCAAACCATGTTGTATTCGAGCTGAAAGCTTTATAAATTCCTTACTTATGATAGAATATGTAGCACAACAAAGTTATACTCATGTAAAATGATGAAAAGTCATGTTGTATGATGGACCAAACGTTCTTAAGCCCTTACATATGTTATAATATGTAGTACAACATGGTTGTACTTGTGAAAAATGATGTAAAATAATTTTGTATTATGTACCAAATGTTCATATGACCCTTACATATATTATAATATGTAGTGCAACATTGTTGTACTAGTGAAAAAAAGATGTAAAACAATGTTGTATTATATACCCAATGTTCATATTACTCTTACATATATTATAATATGTAGTGCAACATTGTTGTACTAGTGAAAAAATGATGTAAAACAATGTTGTATTATATACCAAATGTTCATAATACCCTTACATATATTGAAATATGTTGTACAACATGATTGTACTCGTGAAAATATGTTGTATTCAAGACGAAACACTCATATAGCAATTACAAAAGAACCATGTTGTCAAACCACATTGTAAAACAAGGTTGTGATCGTGTAAAATGATGTAAAAATCATGTTCTACCAAAGAATAAATAATTTATAACCATGTTTTGCCAAAGATTAACAAACATAATAATGAAATAATTCTCTTACGACTTGCAATACTAGTTTACAAAGGAATGCTCAAGGGAAGATGACCTCCAATCTTCTAGGAGAGTGTTGTGCCTGTCGTCCAACTTCACGATGAGCTCCACTATTTTTCTTCTTTTTCGCTTTGGGCAGCAAGACAATACTCACACATAAATCCTAAAACTTCATTTTTATTCTTCTTCGGCTTGAGTGGCTTTCAGAAAGAAAAATTAATAACCTATATCCTAAAATTATTTTCTTAAACAAAGTTTGGCCATGTAAACACTATGGGTCGGATCGGGCTTCGGGCATCCCAACTTTTTACAACAGAAAATAATATTTTAAAGCATTGTCAAGTGGCAAAATTCTATTGTGTAACTCTACGTCTGAATTTCGGACGTAATATTTTCTCGACCTATTGGTATCCCTTCTCAATCATTATGTAATTTTAAACTTGTTGGCAATGTCTACTTTACAAAATTAGTTATGATTAGATGATTTAATCAGTTGAGGTTGAAGCATGTTGAACCTTATATATACATTGTCTCATCCGTCATTCATCATTTATATAATGTTCAATTGATTGCAATTGATTTGAAATAAGTATGGACTTCAGTATCTACAAACTCAAAAATAATCAAAAAAACATATAATGACATTTAATCATCATATCTACAAATCAATCATTATTCTCTTAATATATTATTAATACAAACCATTGCATTTAGTACTACTAAAGAAGTGCTCATGATCAATACCAAAAACTCAAGCAACACAAGATTTCATTTAATCTAACAAGATGCATTGTATGTTTGTGGAAAAAATATAATATAAACTATAAAAATACAAGAATATTTGTCTAAGCACAAAACTTTATTTTTCCAAGATAAAACTATATCATTTTACCTTTATAATCAAATATCCATCAATCATATTCACTTATCTTACATTCTACACATAAAAACCCCAAGCATTTATTATGTAATCTCAATTTGCACTACTAAAAGCTTAAAAACATAGAACAATACTCTTAGACCCCCAAGATCTCAAGTGCATGAACATAAAAAAAATCTCTGCCAGAGCTAAAATTAGAGCGGTCACTACCGCCAGCGCTGCTGCTACCGATATCAATTCGTAACTGAGATTGAAGATTCCTCGTAAAGAATGAAAAGCTCTTCGGGTTGTGAGCCACATCCCATAGAAAGTCAACAACCATTAGATCATTAAAGTGGAGCTCTATCTTCCCTTCTTTTTGCTGCATGCTATTCACCTCGTAAACCATCTCACCATTTATGCTCAACCTCATCAACACCCCTCCCACTCCTTCAAAGCTTATCACAATGCTATGTTTGAGACCATTAGTTAAGAAGCGGGCCTCTGAGATGGAGTAAGACTTAGAAGCCCACCACACGTCATGGGCTTTAGGCTCCAAACGTGAGCGATGCTCAACAATCTTTTGCATGGTCAAGTCTGATGGCTTTGTGGTGATTTGCATGGTTTTTTTGTGGATTGAGAAAGACTTGTATACTTATTTCTTCTCATGTATAGTTTGAGAGAGTTGGATCTCAATTTATAGAGTTGTATAATGTGGCCAAGTTTCAAGATGAAGTATAGAGCTGTGAAAGGAAGCCAAGTTAATGGGGTTTCATAAAACAAAGATGGAATGGAATTATTTTGTTAGGAATTTATGCACTCATTTAATCTCATCAAAACATTCCTATTGATGGCCGAGTATTTTAGCATATGTTTTTCCTTGTGTGAGAAATGTCTAGTCAAAGAATGTAAGCACTGTATTAATTTAAATAAATAAATTGATATGTTTGTTTAATGATTTTGTTTAGTGTATATCCATAGTAGATTTTATGGATGAAGCCCTTCGGGTTCTTATAGGATGATTGAATTTGTGCTAAATGTGGACTCTTTGTATAATGATGTTACACATGAGTATACAAATATGTAATACTTTTGTACAAGATGATCGTACCAAATATTCTTAACATTTGTGGACACTAGCAATCAACTTATGTGTTAAACCTCAAGTGTTTATTGCGTCCAATCTCTTCATGCTAACTCAAGATGCTATTACATTAAGATATTTTGAAAGGCATGAGTAAAATAATGCAACATTATTTGTTTAGAAAGTAATATTTTAAATTAAAACACTCTTTTTTTTTTAAAAAAAAAAGTATTATTTTGTTCAAAATAATCAGGTTATGCGACTTTCATTGTATAGATTTTGTTTTATGGAGATCGTCAGAAATGCGGTTCACTTATAAAGTACGGTTTAAGCTGTAGGAAATTCATCGAAAACTCAATTCACTTATAGCCGTCAGTAAGCTGTTGAAAATAAACATAAATTTTCATACGCATGTTAAAATTTTGATTTTTCTGCCAATTTTAGTTGTTCTTCCTGTAGCGATCCAAATGATAAAACTGTGAAAATTCCATAGCTCTTGGTTAGACTTATTTAGTGCTAAATAAGTTGATATTGATTGATCATGTTAAGTGTCATTTTGATAGTCAATATTGACCATAAAATTGATTATTTTTATTTACATAAGGAGGTTATATATTGATCTCCTTCATAATTTTCATTTGAGAATTTCTCTTTTTTTGTGAAGGAAATGTTTGTGTGAACTGGTAGATTAAAGCTTGTTTACTTTTTATCTTTAGAGTTGAATTTACACATGCTAATCATCCTACAATCCTGACTGGGCTTATAAATTTGGATAAGATTAGTTTGTCTCATTTAAGAGAAGTGTTGTGATGTCATTTGTTACTTCATTCATAGTTCTTATTTCTGGTTATGCTTTATGTGCTATTTTTTTATGGAGAGTATATGGAGATTGATGCTAACTTTTGAGCGTCATTTATAGTGATGGCTCTAAAGTGTTTATGCTAGATTGATGACCTACTGCAATAGAGATGATTTACCTTTTTTATTACCCTTATCTTGAGTTATGATACCCATTTATATTAGAATGGCTAGTAGCTGAGAGTATATTTTTGTGCTCTGAGTTGCCCTTTCTCCTTAAAATTTTGGTAGCTCCTTCTTGTGATGGCTTTGGGTCCTTTTGGGATCCCTACATGATGATGTGGTTGAATATTAAGCTTTCTATTCCGAGCTTGAATGTATCTCTGATTTACAATACCATAACTCTTACTATTATCTCATTTATTCTACTTAAAGATACATCTGATATGTATTATGTTTTTTTCCCTTTATTTCTTATCTAGCTTGCATTTTGATTTTCTTATGTTTGATTTTCTCATAACTATCTTTATATTTTACTTCTTGTTAGTGAACTTATAACTGGATTGTCCCTTCACTTGGCTGTTGGCATCAATTTTTGGATATCATAGGTGTAGGGTGTCCACCTGTGATCGACGAAAATTAGTTATCACGCCATGCACAAATTTGGCTCAAATTAACCTGAGCACCTGCGAGCTTGTTCATATGGCCCCTAACGACGAAANCTTTATTTCTTATCTAGCTTGCATTTTGATTTTCTTATGTTTGATTTTCTCATAACTATCTTTATATTTTACTTCTTGTTAGTGAACTTATAACTGGATTGTCCCTTCNCTCTTTCCCTCTCAAAAGCTCCCATTCGCGACACTCTAATGGCCGATTCGCGAATCTTGCTCTTCCCCTCCTGATCCTTTTCCTCTCTCGCGAACTCCCTGTTTCGCACCTCCCTATACGCGACAGAGAGGACCGCTCGGCCCTCTCTTCCGCCGATCTCCCTCTCCCGGCTCCGAATCGCAGCAGAGGTCTCGCTCCTCTCCTCCGGCCCTTCTTCTTCTTCTTCTTCTTCCATTTTTTTTTCTTTTTTTTTCTTTTTCTTCTCCTATTTCCTCTTCTCCTCCTCCTTCTTCTTCTTCTTCCACTTCTTCTTATCCTATTTCATTTTCTTCTTCTTCTATTTTATTTTATTTTATTTTATTTATTTATTTATTTTTT
>JXCR01075709.1:342266-362168 GCA_002079205.1 Phalaenopsis hybrid cultivar
TTTGCATAATTGTGCATTATATTACTATTTAGCCGTTCAACATTTTTCTCTTACTCTTTTCACATTCAAGGAATTCATCATTGAAAATTTGAGCAAATGATATTATCTAAAATTCTTTTCTTATTCATAATTAAATTTAAATTTGGATAACTTACCTATTTGAACTTTATTAGTGCAAAGTCTTCTAAGAATACAATGGTTCTATTTTATTTTACAAAACTTAAATTGACTGGAACTACTATTTTTTTAATGAATGGGTTCGTCATCACTGATTATAACCATAGGTGATCCAAATCTACTAGAAATATTTTTCTATAGAAATCCTTAAATAGATTGCGAATCATATTTGAAGACACAATCAACTATTATCAGGAAATAATTATGCTGTAAAGCAGGCACTGAAATTTATTCCCCAAACATAAAAAATTTCTACTTCTAAAATATAGTTTAAGGGCATCTCATCTCTTCTTCAAATATTATCTCCCTTGCGACACCTATAACATTTCTTAATATAAACATTAGCTAACTTAATTGCATCATAAAAACCCATATTGTAAAATATTGATATAGTTCTAAATCTTCCAAAATGCCTTCTGAATTAAAAATTGTGGCAAGCTTTAATAGTCCCATCAACTTTTACTAAGGTGACACACCTCCAGATAATCTAATTCTTCTACTTCTTAAACTAGAATGGTTCCCCAAAAGCAAAATCTAGCATCAGAAATGAACTTATTTGGATGTATGACACATCAAATTGTATAAATCCACTAATAATGTATTCAACTACGTCAACATACCAATGAATGTTTTGTTCAGAAATGACAAGCAATTGTTCATCAAGAAAGTTCTCATTTATACCATTAAGAAATTCAAAAGAATTCTTCAAGTCTAATCAGAACAAGTGGTCTACTATAAAATTTTCAGTGTCTTTCGTATCCATTATATCTATGTCAAATTCATGTAACATAGGTATCCAATGAATCAATTGAGGTTTGAAATCTTTCTTAGTTACAAGGTATTTATTAATAAAGTGGTTAGTAAGGACTTTAATTTTAGCGTCGATCATGTAAGACCTAAACTTTTTCAACGCAAAAACTATCACAAGGAACTCTTTCTTTATTATGGTATAATTCATTTATTCTTTATCAAAAGTATTACTAGCATAGTATATCACATAACAAATATATATTTATGATGAGCTAGCACTGCCCGTACAACATAATCACTAGTATCACACATTAGTTCAAATAAAATTTCTCAGCTTGGTGCAACAATAAATGGTATAACAACTAATTTTTCTCTTTCACTCAAAGGCTACTAGGCATTTTCATCAAAGTCAAAAGGCATATCCTTCTCTAATAAATGAAATAATGGTTTGGTTATCTTAGAGAAGTCCTAAATATATATATGATGGAATTTTATGTGTCAAAAAACTCCCTATCCCTTTAGCAAATGTGAGGAGATGTAGTTTTTCTATAACTTAAATTTTATTTTGGTCTATTTTTATCCCTTTCTCTGATGATTTATGCCTACATATAATTCCTTCACAAATCATAAATTGACATTTCACCCAATTTAACTATAAATTAATTTCTTCGCACCTTCGTAATACCTTTACTACATGTTAAAGAAAATCATAGAAAAACATGTCAAATACAGATAAATCATCCATAAAAACTTTCATCCCCTTCTCTATCAATTCCAAAAAGATCACTATCATTCATCTTTGAAATGTAACAAGAGCGTTACAAAGTCCAAAAGACATTCTTTTAAAGGTAAATTTCCATAAGAACTGATAATAGTGGTCCTATCACAATCTTTTGGAGCTATAAGATTTTGATGACATTGAGAATATCCATCTTGAAAATGGTAGTAAGGGTGGCCTATCAATCTATCTAATATATAGTCCAGAAAGTGCAAGAAAAAAAAATGATATTTTCTATTACCTTTACCTAACTTCCTAAAGTCTATGAATATTATCCATTTTGTGACATTCCTAGTGAGTGTATGTTATTTTTGATCATTTTCCATTACTTTCATACATCCTTTCTTAGGGACACAATGTATTAGGTTAACCCATGTACTATTTGAAATGAGATAGATATTTCTTGCATCTAACCACTTAAATATTTTCTTTTTCATACTTATCTTATAACAGAGTTTAACCTCTTATGAGGATCAACTTTGGGTTGGTACTTTTCTTCCATCAAAATTCTATGCATGCATAGTGAAGGGCTTATACCATTTATATCTGTTATAAGCCACCTAAAAATTATCTAAAATTTCTCAATACTCTTATGAACTTTGTCTTTTACAATTCAACCAATTTTAAAAAACTAATAATATGCAAAATAGAATATTCTATTAAAAATATATTTTTTAAATGTTTTAGGACAACCTTAAGTTCTAATTCAAGGGCAATAACTACAGATGTTATTAAGGGTTTAGCATTAGTTGAGGTGTCTAAAATCTCAGATCTATCACTAATACTTTAGCGAGTGCTTCTAATAGCAGAGAGTGTATTCTTTCTTATGGCCCTTGCTATCTTCCTTTGTCAATTCTTGTTCTAGTATGTTAACCTTAAATGAGTCTCAAAATTGACTTTTAATCAACACATACACTAAGTCTAACCTATAACAAGAATCATCACGAAAGTCGTAGGGATATTTAATAATTTCAAAACATTAAATGTAACTTCCTAATCATTAACCCTCCTAGTCAACTCTCCCTTGTAAACATCATTCAACCCTTCCTTTGAAAATAAAACATCTATGTAACATTAGGGGGATCTCCTTTTCTTTCTCATGTTCAGAACTATGAAATCAATAGGGAAGATAAATTTATCCACCTTAATCAAGACATCCTCTATAACCCCCTTAGGATAAGTTCAAGATCGAACGAAGTTGAAGGGTTATAGTGACAAATTGGACTTCTCTTAGCCTTAATCTTCTGAAAATCTATAAGGGGATAGTATTTATGTTGGCTCATAAGTCACACAAAGTTTTTCTTAAAGATTTCTTTCTTATAGCACAGAGGATGGTAAAACACCAAGGACCTAAGTTTCTAAGAGATTTTCTTAGAGAAAAACACTACACTTTTTTATTAGGGATACTGTCTTAAATATACATAGCTTTCTTTTTCTTATTGGGAACATCTTGAATAAATTAAATATAACTAGGCATTTTCTCTAAGGCTTAAGAGAAAGGAAGTTTAATTTTAAGCTTCTTAAACACTTCAAAATTTTTTGAGAATTGTTGATTAAGCTTATGTTTTTAAGACGTGGTTTTTCTGATTTCATTCTAGAAGATGAGTCTGATTTTCCCAGGTCCTTGATAGATTTTACAATAGAACTTTTGGACTCAGGGTTAACTCCTTCAACACTAAGCTCATTCTTAATCACTACTTCCAACTCTTTTTCACTTTTTAACTTAAAGGATTTTACCAACTCATTTTATTTGTCTTTGGAATTCACTTCTATGTTACTTTGTAGAGTCCCTTGGGGTCTATTTCCTAGTGAGTTTGCTTTTTCTAATTAATTTTTAATGTTTCTTATGGGACCAAAGATGATTTGAAGGTGTTTACCCATAGAAGAGACCGAAGATGTTAATAGGAAATGTCATGATTCTGAATTTGAGGGACATTTTGGGTGCATAAAACAACTATTAAGATTTTACAATTAGGATTTTATTGGCGTAGTCAGTTTAGAGATGTAAATGAATAGATAAAAATTTGTGAAACATGTCAGTGAGTAGATAATATTTCAAAGAGAGATAAAATGCCCTTGAATTTTACTTTGGAGATTGAGATTTTTTATGTTTGGGGTTTATACTTCATGAGACCTTTCATACATTCTTCATGGAATTTGTATATTCTGATAGCTGTGGATTATGTCTCAAAGTGGATAGAGGCAATGACCCTATCGAATTGTGAAGCTCGAAGTGTATCTAAATTTTTAAGAAAGAATATATTTTACAAATATGGTATGCCTAGAATTACATTAGTGATGGGGGAAGCTACTTTAGAAATAGAAGGATTGAGACATTAGTAGGGGAATAAAGCATAAGATATCTATCACATATCATCCCCAGAAAAGTGGATTAGTAGAAGTTGTTAATAGTGAAATCAAAAGGATTTTGGAGAAGATTGTCAATTCTAATAGACAGGATTGGGCATTGAGATTGGTTGATGTCTTATGGGTTATATGACTGCTTATAAAACACTTATAGGAATGTTTTCATAACAGTTTTTATTTCCCAAAGCTAGTCACTTGTTGGTTGAATTGGAACTCAAAGCATATTAGTTTATTAAAGAGTTCAATTACAATATAAAAGAGACGGGTGAGAAACATTTGCTACAACTAAATGAACTTGATTCTATTACAATCATCCTCTTTAAAAAAAAAAAAAACAATCAATACTACAAACTCAAAAAACTAGTTAAAAACACCCAATATTCACTTTATTTTATAGCAAATGGCATAAACTTATGTTAAAACTTTAAAAAAATGATTAAATAGGAGGATATATATATATATATATATATATATATATATATATATATATATATATATATATATATATATATNGATAAATAAATTGATATGTTTGTTTAATGATTTTGTTTAATAATAAATATATCCATACTAGGTTTATGGATGAAGTCCTTCGGGTTCTTATAGGATGATTGAATTTGTGCTAAATGTGGGCTCTTTGTATGATAATGTTACACATGAGTATAAAAATATATAATACTTTTGTACAAGAATATCATACCAAATATTCTTAACATTTGTGGACACTAGATATCAACTTATGTGTTAAACCTCGATTGTTTATTGCGTCCAATCTCTTCACGCTAACTCAAGATGCTATTACATTAAGATATTTTGAAAGGCATGAGTAAAATAATGCAACATTATTTGTTTAGAAAGTAATATTTTAAATTAAAACACTCTTTTTTTTTAAAAAAAAAGTATTTTTTTAACAAAATAATCAGGTTACGTGACTTTCATTGTATAAATTTTGTTTCCAGGAGATCGTTAGAAATGCGGTTCACTTATAAAGTATGGTTTAAGCTGTAGGAAATTCATCGAAAACTCAATTCACTTATAACCGTCAGTAAACCGTCGAAAATAAACATAAATTTTCATACGCATGTTAAAGTTTTGATTTTTCCGCCAATTTTAGTTGTTCTTCCTGTAGCGATCCAAATGATAAAACTGTGAAAATTCCATAGCTCTTGGTTAGACTTATTTAGTGCTAAATAATTTGATATTGACTGATCATGTTAAGTGTCATTTTGATAGTTAATATTGACCATAAAAATGATTATTTTTATTTACATAAGGAGGTTATATATCGATCTCCTTCATAATTTTCATTTGAGAATTTCTCTTTTTTTTTTTTTGTAAAGGAAATGTTTGTGCAAACTGATAGGTTAAATCTTGTTTACTTTTTATCTTTAGTGTTGAATTTACACATGCTAATCATCCTACAATCCTGACTGGGCTTATAAATTTGGATAAGACTGGTTTGTCTCATTTAAGAGAAGTGTTGTTATGTCATTTGTTACTTCATTCATAGTTCTTATTTCTGGTTATGCCTTATGTGTTATTTTTTATGGAGAGTATATGGAGATGGATGCTAACTTTTGAGTGTCATTTATAGTGATGGCTCTAAAGTGTTTATGCTAGATTGGTGGACTACTGCTATAGAGATGTTTTACCTTTTTTATTACCCTTATCTTGAGTTATGATGCCCATTTTTATTAGAATGGCTAGTAGGTAAGAGTATATTTTTGTGCTCTAAGTTGCCCTTTCTCCTTCAAATTTTGGTAGATCCTTCTTGCTACGACTTTGGGTCCTTTTGGGATCCCTACAAGATGATGTGGTTGAATATTAAGCCTTCTATTCCGAGCTTGAATTTATCTCTTATTTACAATACCATAACTCTTACTATTATCTCATTTATTCTACTTAAAGATACATCTGATATGTATTATGTTTTTTTCCTTTATTTCTTATCNTATTCATAATTAAATTTAAATTAGGATAACTTGCCTATTTGAACTTTATTAGTGCTAAGTCTTCTAAGAATACAATGGTTCTATTTTATTTTACAGCACTTAAATTGATTGGAACTACTATTTTTTTAATGAATGGGTTTGCCATCACTGATTATAACCATAGGTGTTCCAAATCTACTAAAAATATTTTTCTATAGAAATGTTTTAATAGATTGTGAGCCATATTTGAAGACACGGTCAACTATTATCGAAAAATAATTATTCTCTAAAGAAGGCACTTAAAAGCCCCATGAAATTTATTCCCCAAACATAAAAAATTTCTACTTTTAAAATATAGTTTAAGGGCATCTCATCTCTTCTTCAAATATTATCTCTCGTGCGACACCTATAACATTTCTTAATATAAACATTAGCTAACTTAAATTACATAAGCCATAAAAACCCATATTGTAAAATACTTGAGATAGTTCTAAATCTTCCAAAATGCCTTCTGAATTGAAAATTGTGGCAAGCTCTAATAGTCCCATCAACTTTTACTAAGGTGACACACTTCCTGATAATCTAATTCTTGTACTTCCTAAACTAGAATGGTTCATCCCAAAAGCAAAATCTAGCATCAGAAATGAACTTATTTTGGATGTATAACATATCAAATGGTATAACTCCACTAATAATGTATTCAACTACATCAACATACCAATGAATGTTTTGTTCAGAAATAACAAGCAATTGTTCATCAAGAAAGTTCTCATTTATACCATCAAGAAATTCAAAAGAATTCTTCAGGTCTAATCAGAACAAGTGGTCTACTATAAAATTTTCAGTGTCTTTCATATCCATTATATCTATGTCAAATTCATGTAACGTAAGTATCCAATGAATCAATTGAGGTTTGAAATCTTTCTTAGTTACAAGGTATTTATTAATAAAGTGGTCAGTATGGACTTTAATTTTAGCGTCGATCATGTAAGACCTAAACTTTGTAAATGCAAAAACTATCACACGGAACTCTTTCTCTATTATGGTATAATTCATTTATTCTTTATCAAAAGTATTACTAGCATAGTATATCACATAACAAATATATCTTTATGATGGGCTAGCACTGCCCGTACAACACAATCACTAGCATCACACATTAGTTCAAATAAAATTTCCCAGCTTGGTGCAACAATAAATGGTATAATGACTAATTTTTCTCCCAATGGTCCAAAAACATTTTAAAAATATATTTTTAACATAATATTCTATTTTATCTGTCACAGGTTAAAATTAGTTGAATTTGATTGTTATCCAACTAATTTATTTATTATTTTATGTTTTATGCGGTTTCGTCATTTTATGGATTATTACTTTAATGGACAGGTCAAATTATTTTATGCGGTTTCGTCAGCTTCAATCTCTCGACTTCACGATTTGGAAGTCTAGGGCAAGTTATTTCGTGGAGATTTCCTGGTGGAATTGAGCAAAATTTGTTAGATTTGGATGTCTTGATGTAAGAGCTTCACTTATATGTAAAAAATTTGGATTTTCACCATGTATTTTGAGTATATTTGGAAGTTGTCAAAAATTACTTCACACATTGGGAGAAAAGTGAGCCTGTGCGACAGAGAAAGCGTTTGTAATTTTTGTGACATGAAATACTTCCCTATTCAGAATCGACAGACGTGTTTGCTCCTTTGGAGCTTTTAATGGAGGTTCTGAACGTGGTGGCTGCTGCCCGTCGGCGTCGGAGCTGCCGCAGCAAATTTTGGTGAGTTTCTTCATTGTGGATGATTGAGAGCGGTTTAGATAATAATTTATAGGGTGGCATGATTCTGAAAAATTGCTTTTTTATTTATTTTTATTTTTGATGGAGTCGATGTTTTATCATTTTGATTGAACTCTAAATGGTATGAAATGATCAGAAGAATTTAATGGTATATTGAAGCGGGAATTGGAGGAAATAAAAGGATTTATAAATGGCAATAAATTTTCTGCAGTTATTTTTCTTATGCATGCTGGAAGGGAATTTTAGATATAAATTAGGCCAAAAAGGGAAGGAGAAGTTCCAATGAATTTAAAGTTTGGGACTCAGCGGCTTGTTATGAGTGTAAATGAGATAATTTTGAGCTGAGTTAAGACTTAGGGCTGTCAAAACGGCTCGTTGTTCGCGAACAGTTTGTGTTCGGCTCGTTAAAAAGCTCGTGTTCGGCTCGTTCGCTAAGTTAACGAGNTTGATGCGGGAATTGGAGGAAATAAAAGGATTTATAAATGGCAGAAAATTTTCTGTAGTTATTTTTCTTATGCATGCTGGAAGGAAATTTTAGATATAAATTGGACCAAAAAGGGAAGGAAAAGTTCCAATGAATTTAACGTTTGGGACTCAGCGGCTTGTTATGAGTGTAAATGAGATAATTTTGAGCTGAGTTAAATGTAGGGCTGTCAAAACGGCTCGTTGTTCGCGAACAGTTTGTGTTCGGCTCGTTAAAAGCTCGTGTTCGGCTCGTTCGCTAAGTTAACAAGCCGAGCACGAACAACACNAATAGAACATTAATCCTATTCAAAGATAAAAATTTATCATCAAATACCCTCCAACCAAAATGATTTCTATTACACTTCAAGCATAAAGATACCACAACATCTAATCATCCAATCTCATACACACCTATGAAATAAACTTATTAAAATACAAACTAATCTACTCTTTCATCCCCAATATCTGTNTATCATCAAATACCCTCCAATCAAAATGATTCCTATCACACTTTAACCATAAACATACCACAACATCTAATCATCTAATCTCATACACACCTATGAAATAAACTTATTAAAATACAAACTAATCTACTCTTTCATCCCCAATATCTGTAGCAAGTAAATGTGGGCTCGATCCTTCCAATGACTTGCATGATAACCAAGCTCAGCGCCGTCACCACCGCTGCCATTGCCACCGCTCCCGACAACCCTTGCATGGGATGAAAACTCCCTCGTAAGAAATAAAAACTTTGGGACTTCATCAACATCCCAAACAAAATCAACCACCATCCCATCAATCTTAATGGCAGCATTCCCTTTAAGTTCCTGCTTAGTATCAGCCACGTAAAACGTCTCACCATCTATTATCAACTTCATCTCTGTTCCTCTTTCTTCGTCGCCGAAACATATGGCAATGGAGTGTGCGTTGCCATTGGGAGCAAAGTGAGCCTGTGCGACAGAGAAAGCGTTTGCAATTTTTCTGACATGAAATACTTCTCTATTCAGAATCGACAGACGTGTTTGCTCCTTTGGAGCTTTTAATGGNCGCAATGGAGTGTGCGTTGCCATTGGGAGAAAAGTGAGCCTGTGAGACAGAGAATGCGTTTGTAATTTTTCTGACATGAAATACTTCTCTATTCAGAATCGACAGACGTGTTTGCTCCTTTGGAGCTTTTAATGGAGGTTCTGAACGTGGTGGCTGCTGGCCGTCGGCGTCGGAGCTGCCGCAGCAAATTTTGGTGAGTTTCTTCATTGTGGATGATTGGGTGAGGTTTGGATAAAATTTATAGGGTTGCAGGATTCTGAAAAATTGCTTATTTATTTATTTTTATTTTTAAGGGAGTCAATGTTTTATCATTTTGATTGAACTCCAAATGGTATGAAATGATCCGAAGAATTTAATGGTGTATTGCTGTGGGAATTTGAGGAAATAAAAGGATTTATAAATGGCAAGAAATTTCTTGTAGTTATTTTTCTTATGCAAGCTAGAAGGGAATTTTAGATATAAATTGGACCAAAAAGGGAAGGAAAAGTTCCAGTGAATTTAACGTATGGGACTCAGAGGCTTGTTATGAGTTACATCCACAGTATAAGCCCTTATAACATTCTTGTAACCTCCCTGTAACTTACATGTAACCTCTTAATAAATGATAAAAGAAGCGTGAAACTTATTTTAGGGTACAAATATGTTACAGAAAATTACAAGGAGGTTACAAAGGGTTATACCATGGATGTAACCCCCTTGTACCCTCGGTATAACCACAATATCGCACGCAGCGCTGCGTATGTCTATTGCACGTAAATTTTTTCCCTTGTTATGAGTGTAAATGAGATAATGGCAGAAATTTTTTTTTAGGGTTATTATTAAAGAGTTTTTTAAGAAATATTCTCAAAGATTTACCATAAGTAAATAATTTAAGTTATCATATAAATTTATGTATTATTATTGGTAGTGACTGTGAAGCAGAGTGGTTACAAAATAAAAAATTAAGGAGTGTGAAGTATTTATATTTAAAATTTTTATTCTTTTTTTTTAAAGACTATTAGAGATATTTATTATTCAACTAAAAATATATTTAACATTAGATTATTATTCTGATTTTAACATTAAGAGACAAAAGGTTCATTATATCACATTATATGATATGATATTAAGGAATATAGTAAAAATTTAGGGGTGGCGAGAGCTTTCCATAGTCACCTTTTGGTTCCACCACTAATAATATTTACTATTTATTATATAAATTAATGTCAACATAAATTAAGGAAATACAGTAATTTAAATTATTTGCTACCAATAAAAACAAAACATAAACATAAATAAATGATGAATATTGATTATATATATATATATATATATATATATATATATATATATATATATATATATATGTANGTGATTAGGGTTGTCAAAACAACTCTTTGTTCGTGAACTGCTCGTGTTCGGCTCGCTATGCAAACAAGCCGAACACGGACATTCTTTTTGAGCTCGAAATATAAACGAGCCGAACACCAGCTGAGCCTAGGCTCGTTTACACCCCTAGTTAGATGNCGGGTTGTCAAAACGACTCTTTGTTCGTGAACTGCTCGTGTTCGGCTCGCTATGCAAACAAGCCGAACACGGACACACTTTTTGAGCTCGAAATATAAACGAGCCGAACACCAGCTGAGCCTAGGCTCGTTTACACCCCTAGTTAGATGGCAGAATTTTTTTTTTTTAGGGTTATTATTAAGGAGTTTTTTAAGAAATATTGTCAATGATTCACTATAAGTAAATAAGTTATCATATAAATTTATGTATTATTATTGGTAGTGACAGTGAAGCAGAGTGGTTACAAAATAGAAAATTAAGGAGTGTGAAGTATTTAAATTTAAAATTTTTATCTTTTTAATTTTTTTTAAGACTATTAGAGATATTTATTATTCAACTAAAAATATGTTTAGCATTAGATTATTATTCTGATTTTAACATNAAAAATTAAGGAGTGTGAAGTATTTAAATTTAAAATTTTTATCTTTTTAATTTTTCTTAAAGACTATTAGAGATATTTATTATTCAACTAAAAATATGTTTAGCATTAGATTATTATTCTGATTTTAACATTAAGAGACAAAAGGTTCATTATATCACATTATATGATATGATATTAAGGAATATAGTAAAAATTTAGGGGTGGCGAGAGCTTTCCATAGTCACCTTTTGGTTCCACCACTAATAATATTTACTATTTGTTATATAAATTAATGTCAACTTAAATTGAGGAAATACAATAATTTAAATTATTTGCTACCAATAAAAACAAAATATAAACATAAATAAATGATGAATATTGATAATATATATATGTATATATATATATATATATATATATATATATATATATATATATATATACANTACTGCTTTACATCAACCTCTAACTAACTCAAATAAACTCTTATACTCATAATAATAAAACAATTTTCTTACACAAAACTTTCATAAACAACACCAAACTCACTTATATATATATAATCCTCACTATTACAAACTAATAATTTTCAATCCAACAAAATCTAATTCAATGTTCGAAGCAAACCAAACATCCTAACACTGAAATCTAAGTATTAAAATACTCAACAACAAACACAAATAAAGTCCGACAATGAAAGCAAATGCAATCCATCATAACACCATAACATAAATAAGCAAAACTAAATATGCATTTTGTGCATAAAATAAGTTCAAACATCTTCTTCACTCTCGTCCTCTTTGATATGTCTCATAGATTGTTAGTGCACGTACAAGTTGTAGAAGGGTCGACAAGGAAACTCATTCGTCGAATATTCCACAATCCAATCATGTTCCTTGAACATGCACACCAAACCATCTTCAATACGTCCAGTATGTTCAAAATATTTCTTCATCCTCCAATCCAGATGATCCAACNTTTTGGGATGCATAGAACAACTATTAAAATATTACAATTAGGATTTATTGGCCTAGTCAGTTTAGAGATGTAAATGAATATATAAAAAAAATTGTGAAAGATGTCAGTGAGTAGATAATATTTCAAAGACAGATAAAATGCCCCTGAATTTTACTTTGGAGATTGAGATTTTTTATGTTTGGGATTTATACTTCATGAGATCTTTCATACCTTCTTCATGGAATTTGTATATTCTGATAGCCGTGGATTATGTCTCAAAGTGGATAGAGGCAATGACCCTATCGAACTGTGAAGCTCGAAGTGTATCTAAATTCTTAAGAAAGAATATATTTTACAGATATGGTATGCCTAGAGTTACATTAGCGATGGGGGAAGCTACTTTAGAAATAGAAGGATTGAGACATTAGTAGGGGAATAAAGCATAAGATAGCTATCACATATCATCCCTAGAAAAGTGGATTAGTAGAAGTTGCTAAGAGTGAAATCAAAAGGCTTTTGGAGAAGATTGTCAATCCTAGTAGAAAGGATTGGGCATTGAGATTGGTTGATGTTATATGAGTTATATGACTGCTTATAAAACACTTTTAGGAATGTCTCCATATCGACTTCTATTTCTCAAAGCTTATCACTTGCCAGTTGAATTGGAACTCAAAGCATATTAGTTTATTAAAGAGTTCAATTACAACATAAAAGAGACTGGTGAGAAACATTTGCTACAACTAAATGAACTTGATTCTATTACAATCATCCTCGTTAAAAAAAAAAAAAAAAAAAAAAAAAAAAAAAAAAANTTCATAGCAGATGCCCATCGTCAACCAATCTGGCCCACTTTGCTCGCCACCGTAAGAGATCACAGCTTGCTAAAGTCATATCCCAAATTTGGTCGGAATGTATAATGTCATAATAAAGACCCAACAATGACTTCTGGTCTTTGTAGCCGACAACTACCATAGACCATCACCCGTAGATCACTGTTAATAATCGTTGGCCGACCTTGATCATCACCGTCCGTAACCCCTACTTGCTAACGTTGATTCTGAAATACAAATGTAACGTTTGACACCGTATTGAAGACTCGATGATAGCTTCCGATCTTTATAGTCGTTGATCATTGTCTGCTGCTCATAGTCACTGTTGTTTGGTCCCCTTTTCTATATATTTTCTAGCCAAAACATCATTCTTAGCACCTGTCCTTTTGAAATCCTCCTTTATATGGCACCTGTACTTAAAAAAGCGAAAGAAGAGAGGATGGATTGAAGCTGGACAAAACTTTAGAAGAAAAAAATAAAAGAGTAATTATAAAGATGTCTATATAAAAAATTGCGGTCCAAAGTAAATCAGAGCATACTCAACCCTGGAGAATGTAAGAGAAAGATCCTTAAAAAGACTTTTGTAACCAAACCCGAATACAAATCAAATTTATTTTGTTCTGGTTCAAAGAAACATCCCAAGAGGTATCCCCGTGGCCAATTACATCCTGGGGAATACCCATGTAAATTCACGATATAATGGTTTTGTGTTTTCTCAAAGAAATCCAAAAATATGGGCAACCAAAGAGATTTTCGACAGTTATAAGATAGGAGAATTTTTGAATCATCAAGACAGAACTAGGTCACTCAGTAGAAAGTGAATCACTATAGTCTAGCGGGTAGACACTTCTACACTAAAAAGAACCTACCGTACGCGCCTACGAAAGACTAGGCAACGAAAACACTGTGCCTAAGGAGCGTATATCAATAGGTACGTTGAGGAAGAAACTATTAGATAGAGATAGTCTAGTCGGGAATCTATGGACCTAGCCTCCCAAAGTATTAGGATCATAGATCTACAAAGCTCTAAAGGTATTCGATTTGATCTAGCTTCACCTCGTCAGCAACCCTTTGTGTTTCATCCTCTAAAGTGATCTGGTATATCCAAAATCAAAGGAAAGAAAATTTTAACTTTCTAAGACTATAACTGGACCAAAAGGGTAGAATAGAGATTATGCCTACTATGGGTATGGATAGGAAACTATACATAAATGAGGAGAAATGGATAATTGGCCTATAAAGATAAGCACCACAAAGGACATACAATTCCTTCTAGATTAGGAGATCATCAAACACCACATACAATTATACTGCACTAGACAGCGACCTAATCGTATAAAAAGTTATTGGGCTAGATAGATTGGAAAATACAAGTACTTTCCTCGAGTCATGCAACATGTATGTAATGATTTATGATAAACTAATCATGGAGACCGTATTAATGTAAGGAGAATATATTCATGCATTTTATAATCTTTTTAAAATTGGTCTGAATGCGATGCAAAAAATAAAATAACATATTTTAAAATTTTAAATATTTTAGTCCTAAATTTTATTAAGATAAATCTTTTAAGATTAATTTTTATAACAAATATTTTATTCTAAAGAGCCTAATCGTGATTGTATCCAACAAAACACAAGCATAAGAAAGAGTGAACACATGCAAAATACAATAAAAAAATACTTGATATAAAAGAGTATGAGGCTCGGTGCTACTAGTTAGGTTGGTTATTATCCCAAAAAATAAAATGGGGGTGTTGGGCTCCTCATAAACATACTTGATCCTAGAATTATCCAACAAATATTTAAATTTGGATTTAAGATATGAGGCATAAGAAAATAGCTGGTGGTTCTCTTCACACAATCCTTAATCTTAGCTTCAGAACTCATGCACGCACCTTATTTCAGTACAGACAAGTGACTATGGGCTATCTTATAAAACATATAAAAGGTCGTATTTGGTCAGAAGAAACCTAAACAATGACTATAGAAAATGCATTAGTTTGAATTATTATTGAGTTCTCCCTGTTAGATACATCAACTTGCAAGGAAAATTCTGCGCTAATATACCAATGCACAAGGCTTAATTAAACCTAATGAGGCTTGCAAAAGGCACACAAAGTGTACAACATCTAGCTCAAGCCAATGAATAATAACTATGTATGAAAACCCATAACTACACCCTAAACTTAATTCAAAAAAAGGAACTAATTGGTGTTGCCAATGAATACATCTATGTAGAGACATACAAGTGCAAGGGCTGAGGGTCTTCCTGTAGAATCTTGACAATGTTGCCAAGTTGGCCCATCCCATGCATTCAAATGAACTAACCCTCATCACCATAACTGACAAAATTTAACTCAAGTGCTTGGAACAATCTTATAATATCTTGTAAAAATAAGGTAACTCGCATTACCTATTCATACAAGCCAACAAATAATGCCCGTTTTCCCATCATTACCACAGGCTATATTAACGGTCATCAAAGTACCGCCACAAACATGCAAAATTGTGAGAGCTAGGCCTATATGCCGCAACAGAAAATGAGGCCATACTTTGAAAAGTAAGACCCCACACGCATAAACATACGCGAGCAATCTATAGAGCATGCCATAAGGATATAACTCATGAACTTTAATGATATTGACAATATGTCAAGCTTCCTCAGAAGAGGACAAAATCAAGAAAGATGCATGCATGATGTATAATCAGAAAGCTTTTTAGAGAAGGTGAAGGCATTGAAAACCAGAACTTAAAGTCCATATGACTTGCAAAATAATGAGAAAGAAACATAATGCAATTGAGGACTAGCATGTGAAATATTAGTATGCAAAGAAACACATGCTACTACTACAAAAACATGAGAATCATTTATCTTATTGCTAAGTGGGTGTTATGATGCTGTGAAGGTGATTTCATAGAACGAGCTTTAAGATATAGAATGAAAGGAGTATGCAAACACATAATTCAACGTAAATGTAGCCAGTGTCATGAGTCAAGCATTATTCTGCACGCCTCACACAAGTGGTATGCAAAAAATGTGAAACATGAAAGAAAGTGAATGTACACTAGACTCTATTAGTAAATGACATGAATGATGCAAGTTCTGTTGATCAGTCTGGCAGAGAAGAACTACCACCTATGAGGAAGGGTGCACCAATGGTTTGAGAGAGTAAGTCCTAGGGTCGATGATCTATAAAGATGGAAAACCCACTTGTTTGGAATAACAAACTCACTTAAAAAACATATATAATACAAAAGCCAAAGAAGGTCATTAGCCGTATAGAGGGATGTAATAATAACCGAGAGAAATTATCATACCCCTTGGCATACAGAAGATAAAACATGATAATCTCAAACTAGTAGGTCCCAACTAAACAACAGGTTTTGTGTATCCATTGCACTAGGCAAGGCAAAACATCACCTATGCGACTCATGAAATAGAATAAGGCAATGGTCTAATTATCTCCCCGTGGTCATAGTGCGAAAGTCCATCACTACAATTACGGGAAAGAGACCGTTGTGACAGGCTTTTTTCATTAGACAATACAACACTCAATCACAAAATGAAGGCTAACATTTGGTCACCAAAATTGGTGTCACAATATTAGCCTATGTAGAAACAAAGTCCATGCATGGTCGCAATGCTCTTGTGGCTTGATCACACAAAACTGACTATTTTGTGCTGAAAAGTGATATATGGATGCCTGTTCAAACTAAACAACGTGGCCTCATGTCATCGATTTCATTACGGAAGCAATGACACACAACTAGTAATAAGATAAAATGATGACTGGAAAATGAAGATCTTCACCAAAATCTTGTATCACTTGTTTGGAATAATAAAACTCGATCATAAAAAATACATAATAAAAAATCCAAAGGAGGCCATCAGCCAAATAGACGTGTGTACCAACAACCGAGGGAAACTATCGTACCCCTCGACATACAAAAGCGAAGAGATGATAATCTCAAACTAGTAGGTCCCAACTAAACAATGAGTTTCTTGTGTCCACTAAACTATCCAAGGAAAAACATCAACCATGTGACTCATAAAATATAATAAGGCAAAGATCCAGTTAGCTCTTCGGAGTCGTAGTGCAAAAGATCATCACTACAATTATGGGAAAGAGATAGTCATGACAGGTTCCTATCAATAGGCATTGCGACACTAGATCACAAAGTAGAGGCTAACATTGAATCACCAAAATTGGTGTCACGACTTTAGCCTATGTGGAAACAAAGTCCATGCATGGTTGCGACGCTGAGAGCAATGTTGTGGCCCTGTCTCATGAAACTGACACTATTGCATCGAAAAGCAGCATATGGATGCCTATTGAAACCAAACTATGTGGCCTCGTGTCATTGACATCATTATGGAAGAAATGACACACGAATTCCAATATGATAAAATGATAACGGAACTCTGAGGAACTTTACTAAAATCTTGTTTCACACCCAAAGGCAGGGAAACAGTGTTATAATGCCCAAAGAAAGTATTACAACACTAGGCAAGCTAAGGCACTACATTCAAAGGAGAACTCAAAAAATTAGGGCTAAGATTAGGAAATGTAAGGGTCTAACCTAGGTATCCTATATCTAAATCGTAGCCTAGTTCCTTTAACATAGAGCCTAGGACTTTCTTAGAAAGAAAAAATGCACAAGGAAAAGGATTTTTACTTACACAAAGGTTGAGCAACATATGTAGCATTAATAATTTGAACAAGTGCTTTACCAACTTCTATGACCACCACAAATAGAAACACCATCATCTGAAGGCTTTACCAAAGAGGAGGAATGCAGGGAAGAAGAAAGGGAACCACACACTCCTACAACTTCAAGAAGCTCCAAAAGACCCAAACAAAAGAAATTGTTGGCCTAATGCCAACAAAAATTCACTACAATGACAACCTTGGGATAGTCCAAAGATTCTTAATTTATAGGACAATAAGTCGGTGTGACACACTACTAAAGTGTCACTGAAAAGATAGTGAGTACGGCTTAGGCTTGGCCTATGTCTAGGCACCATAGCCCAAGAACAGTGTTGGGGTGTTATTGACATGACCAATGCCATGAAAGTGAACATTATTGAGGTTGTTTGTTTAGAAGCGCAGGGCCCAAACTATTGAGTGCCACTATGCTAGATTTGGCATCATTGCACTATTAACATGGTAAAAGCCACATCAACTCTCACAATAATTTTCATCAAATTGAGGTTGCACAGTCGCAACCACGATAGATGGCCACAATGTTGAACTAAGAGCTATCATGATGACCATCACCAACTGTTCTCTAAGCCCACATAAATCACAAAATAGTGACCAGCTCAGTACTGATGTACTCCAAAGTGCATCTTAGGCTCCTAAATAGAAAGATAGTAAACATTGTGAGCCAGAGAAAATACAAAACATAGCGCGCATATGATGAATTAAAACAGCCATGGTACAATTAAAATTCGAAAGAGATTACATATTCTCATTAATTTATGGATGTGGAAAACGACATACATCTAGACAGTAGGAAACATAAAATAATGACAATAAGAGAAGAACGGGACTTTGTACAGCCTCTAAGAATCTGTGTCGCTGGTCTTTGTCTCACTCTTCCTCCCTCTCTCAAGGCTATATACAAGAGGAGAACACCGAAGCACTTTCTCCATCCCGCAGTAGGCTTATATATTTCAGTGAGCTAGTGTATCTTATTCTTGCTCAATATGATCGATCCAAACCATGATAGTGTTCATTCATTATGCAAGTGTCTACCATATGTTCAAGCTCGGTGATACCTTCCTGCAATATGCAGATTTGCTTGGACAAAATAATATTATAAATTATACTATGGTGCAAAAAAGCAAGACATTCTTGCCAAAGCTTCTCCAGGCTTGGTGGCTCTCGATGCAAAGCAAGCATTAATATTGAAATTCTCATTGTGCAAATCACTGTCGAGAACAGGATGGGCACGACTAGTGGCATGCTAACATAATGGATGTTTTCAGAATAATATAGTGATGATAATAAAGGGAAACATGTCGCAAAGCTTCGCTACGAAAGATTTAACAGAACAAAATTGTTAATTTTATTTTGTATTTATAGATAATTTGACGTTATAGTGTCAGTCCTGAATCTTAACTTCTTCTAGTGGGAGCCATAAATATTTTTAGGTAAGTTGCCACAGTACTTCCAGTGTGGACACCAAATAATCTGAAGCATGCACTTGTATTGATTTGTTGAATCAGCACTACAACACCATAAACTGTGATGGTTGGTTTCAGATAAAAGTCTTATTATATGCAGACCGCAACGTTTCCATTTGGGTTGCAGTGCCTGATTGTTTTTTACTACATTTGGACTTCCGTACTCGAGCGACAAGCTGTGCTCAAGTTTATGATTTCATCAACATTGTTGATAACTTTTTCTATTTCACTTCGTTAAACTACTATTAAAATATGCCCACTAATTTTGTATCATTAATATCTAAATATCAATAATTTTCTATACTATATTTTTTTTTTGTTGAGTTTTTAGTGTTATCATGCTTTATGCAACAAAATCTTTATCAATAAAGGGTAAAAATGTCATTTTGAGAAAGAACTTCTTTGGTACATAAATCTACAATATTAAAATTTAAGAATCTCAACTCTTATGTTAACCTTCTCTCTCCTTATTTTTTGCTTTGGCGCTTACACCTTTTATGTCTTACAACTAGATTTCTATCCTCAACACCTCTAGCCTACCACCTCATTCCTCATCAAATTATTTGAGAAGGGGCAACCATGAAATAGTAAAATGAGTGAAAGTTGGACTTGCTTCTCTTTCAAGTTTACCATTGTCACTTTTTATCATCATGAACTAGCTTAATAATTCCCTTTTCAACGAAATGAGTTAATTTACCCTTGATAC
>JXCR01075709.1:376397-396903 GCA_002079205.1 Phalaenopsis hybrid cultivar
TATTCGTGTTTGCTTCCGATTGAGATTGTAATTGCCAAGGCTGCACCCCATCGGAGTCAAACATGCAGCTGATCATTTTGCTCAATTTCTTCATTATGGTTGAGATCGGGCTAATTATCTCTGTGTATAATATATGTGAATATATTTTTGTGTTCTTCTGGGTGATATAAGAGTGGATTAGATAACAATTTATAGAGTTGTAGCAACCTTATATANATTCGTGTTTGCTTCCGATTGAGATAGTAATTGCCAAGGCTGCACGCCATCGGACTCGAACATGGAGCTGATCATTTTGCTCAATTTCTTCATTATGGTTAAGAGAGGCCTAATTTCATATATGTATGTAATATAGTGAATATATTTTTGTGTTCTTCTGGGTGATGTGAGAGTGGATTAGATAACAATTTATAGAGTTGTGGCAACCTTATATAGGGAGAATGTTTTCATATAAACCGTAATGTAAATGGCATGAAATTTCTACGCATTTGATAGTATGGATCTACTCGGTCAATTTTCTAAAACAGAAATGACATGCAGATCACCTGAAACATTGACATTTACTACTTTTTTTTTTTTGAAACTTTTGAATTGATGTATTTATGTGTGTCACCATCAAACTATTGAGGATTTGAGAAAAATGAAAAATGTGAGCTATGGTTTTACCATGAATTTTGATATTTGAGTGAGAATTTGAAAATTGGATGGAAAATGTGATCTGTATGTGATTGCCCCAGTAGAAAAAGAGGCACTTACATGCATAGCACATAATTCACATTTATTTACATGTCTAACACCTAACTTTTCAGATATATATATATGTATATATATATATATATATATATATANTTTTCATATAAACTGAAATGTAAATGGCATGAAATTTCTACGCATTTGATAGAATGGATCCACTCGGCCAATTTTCTAAAACAGAAATAACATGCAGATCACCTGAAACATTGATATTTGCTAATTATGTATTCATCTTTTTTTTTTTTGGGAACTTTTGAATTGATGTATTTATACGTGTCACTATCAAGCTATTGAGGATTTGAGAAAAATGAAAAAAGTGAGCTGTGGTTTTACCATGAATTTTGATATTTGAGTGAGAATTTGAACAATGGAATACATACATACATACATACATACATACATACATACATACATACACATATATTATATATATATATATATATATATATACATACACATATATCTATACATACATACATACACATATATATATACATACATACACATATATCTATACATACATACACATACATACATACATACATACATATATAGATACATATATATATATACATACATACACATACATACATACATACATATATATATATATATATACAGATATATATATATATAGACATATATATATATATATATATACAAATACATATATATATAGACATATATATATATATATACATACAGATACATATATACATAGACATATATATATATATATACATACAGATACATATATACATAGACATATATATATACATATAGAGATACATATATACATAGACATATATATATACATATATAGATACATATATACATATACATATATATATACATATATAGATACATATATACATATACATATACATATACATATATAGATACATATATACATATACATATACATATATACATATACATATATATACATATACATATACATATATACATATACATATNTGAAAATGCATTGTGTAGGAAATTATTATGTGGTATATGCATTTAAATTTTCCAAAGGAAAAATACATTGTGTAGGAATTTGAGGAAATAAAATAAGTGGGAAGAAACTATGAATGGATACTTCGTTAACTATGATAAAACAAAAATGGATAAGAAATATTTGCTTGAATCCGATTCACACACCCATCGAATTACACCCAAGAAAATAAGAAGTAATCTTATATATTACTAGAAAAGTAGTAATATTTATTTAATTAAATAAAATTAGTAATGTTGATACATATATTATTATATTTTCCTTATAATTATAGTATATATAGTAATAAATAAAGAGTCTGATCCGTCACTAACAAATTTTCATCATCTGGCACAAATCTCGAAGCATGACACGAATCTCAAGATGATATTTTAAGCAATAAACATTTAAATATTGATAAAAAGTCATCTAGAGCTCTGATTTCAGCAAACATATAGTCAAACTAATCGGCTTGATGAAACAGACCTAATGATATGAAAACTTGACCAATCCGAGTCAAATCAAGCTCAGATCAAGTAATTAAATCTCCCTTGGAAGATTTTTGGACACATTTGGAAGGTTAAACAAATGTTGACACTAGCAAGCCTAGACTCAAATCGAGCGTCTCGATAATACAAATCCAACGAACCCAAGATCACTCAATTCCGACATTGTTAAAATACTCAAATGTCCATTAAACGCCACATGATCAAAGGAAATGCTTTAGACCGTCCGATCAAAATGATATATATTCTTGCACTAATTGCACCTAAAACACTATAAATAGACCCCCAACTCTCACATGAGGGGAAGTTGAAGTCTAGAGAGAGTCTGAGGCCTTGAGGAGAAACTGCAGCTCAGCATCACCGGCGATCGTCGTCGATCNAAAATAAGAAAATTTAGTTGTTTGATTTGTAAATACTTAAGATTTATGTGGCATGCATTTAAATTTTCCAAAGAAAATGCATTGTGTAGGAAATTATTATGTGGTATATGCATTGAAATTTTCCAAAGGAAAAATACATAGTGAAGGAATTTGAGGAAATAAGTGGGAAGAAACAATGAATGGATGCTTCGTTAACTATGATAAAACAAAAATGGATAAGAAATATTTGCTTGAATCCGATTACACCCAAGAAAATAAGAAGTAATATTATATATTACTAGAAAAGTAGTAATATGTATTTAATTAAATAAAAATAGTAATGTTAATACATATATATATATATTTATATTTTCCTTATAATTATAGTATATATAGTAAAAAAATAAAGAGTCCAAAAAGAAATCTCTCTAATTTTTTCAAGCATTGTTTAAGCTAGTTATTAATTTAGAAAAATTATTCTGTGCAGACACCGCATGCAGATATTCATGCGGTGTCAGATCTTCATCGTCGATCACCGCAATCAAAATTAAAAAAAAAAAGTTGAAAGTGGGGCCCACCGAAATACATCTTTGCGGTAATCGACGGTGGAGATCGGACACCGCATGGAATAATTTAACATGCCTTTAACTAAGTATTTCTCCAATTACAATTATTATGAGGTATATTAAGTCAATTTTATTATTATTATTAATCAAACAATAAATTAATATGCCTTTAACTATATAAACATTGTTAATATAACAATATTGAAGGTTAATCTAAAGAAATTTATGTGTATAAGAAATACAAAATATTTTTTCATATGAAATAAGTTGAAGTCATGCTAATCAAATTTATGACAAAGCTTATAAAATTAGCTTTTGTTTAATTTATCTAAGTATTTGGCCAAGAAAGTTGAGTGATGATTTTGGAAGAAAGTCATTATTTTTAACAAAAAATATCATATTTGAAGGGTCAACAAAAAAAATGATGTGATTAATAAAATGCACTCTAAAAATGTAGTTTGATCAAAATTATTTCATATAGTTTATGTTTTTGTTTCTGGCATTTGATAATGTAAGAGTACATGGGAATACATTCATAACAAATTAGCACAATAAATCATGATATTAGGTGGTAAAAGCATACCCAACATATTCCAATTATTATTAGGACTTAGGTCAAACAAAGTCAAAATAACTCAATTAGAGTAGAATGTTGAGCGATGAACTCAAAAAAAATTAACTTAAATCTGCTCGTAGTTGGCATGAATTTGCCCAGATCATTGTAAACTTGTTTGAGTAATCAAGAAATTGCTATGAATGAGTAAATGTCAGGGTCTCAGAGAACACACAAGCTCTACGAGAAATACATAAAGACGCAACAAAAAAAATGACAACTAATAGCGCATAGGTAAATTTCCCTTAATTTATTTTTGACGGTTTAGCTATGGTTAATATAATTGAAGGCTTTCCTATAGGTACAACTGTTGGTGTTTGGTGAAACATGCAACTGATGACTTTTTATTATTAACTGACAGTTACAATCATTGATTCAAATTAAATTAAAAGGGGACGACTATTAACTGTCCGAAAAAGAGACAATAGGAGATGGAAAAGATAACATTTTTCCTTCTCCTACTGTCTCTGGTTTCATTTCAAGGAAATAAAGACAATAATGTTAGAAACAGTGAAGCCCGATCTACCATGCTTGGGCGGTTACTTTGTTTTGGAGAGTCACACATCTTCACAAATCACCACTCCAGCTTTCTCTTTGTGAAGTGAAGCATCTCTTCACTCCCTCCTGTTCGTGATAAAAGCTTCGAATGACTCTCCTTTTTTGGTTTCAAGTCATATTTTGAGTTCTTTTTCGGTTTCCTCGAGATAGAGGAATGGTTCTTCGAGCTTCCACGGGGCAGTGGAAGAGAGATGCAAGGAGTAGTTCCTTGAGGTAGAAGAAAAAAGAAGGATGAATAAGGAAGAAGAAGAAGACTGTTCTCCCTAGGATTCTTCTTGGTGGCTTGTGACAGAATAAAAATTGAGTTTATTTCTCTTGTACGTGTTTCTTCTTCGGTGTATCTCGGTGTAGTGTTTCCTTCTGTGTATCTCAGTGTAGAGAGAGAACAGAGAAAAGAAGAGAGAGAGAGAGAGAGCAACGAAGTGAGAGTGATAGATTCCTCTTGTAAGTCGAGGTAATCGACTGGTGTAAATTCCTTAAGTAGTAAAATTTTCTGCAACTCCATAGACTTATGCAATTTGCCGAACCACATAAATCTATGTGTTCCGTTGTGTTGTTCTTTTCTGGTGTGAATTTTCTCGTTCTATTTTTCGCTTCGTCAATCGTTCTTCTGTTTGATTTATATATATACCACAATTAACTGATATATCTATAGATCTCAACGCAACAACAACAAATAAGAAATGGAAAATGATATTTTCTTATGCAGATGTAGAATGCTTAGAAGTAAACATGCAATACCAAACCAATACCACACACTTCACACATGAAGTTTCACAAAATGCCCAAGCCATTGAAGCTGTTAAATCCAAGAAAATTACAACACAAATGTTGTCGATCTCTTGTAGATTTCCGTTATTTTCTAACACAGAATTACATATAGAAGATGTTTAACATAAGGCCTCTTCAAGAGCAACAGCCCAACCGTCTAGAGAAGCTATGGCTGCCCACTCACATGAAGTTGTTCAACTTGAAGACATTAGCACCATCTTCTGAGATGGAATTTTCGTGTCTCTGCAGCATGAAACAAGGTAAGACTACTTGGAACACTTTGACCATTGAGCACTAATTGACAAGATTCTTGCGCCACATTTGCCTTTCTCTCTCTTACACAAGGAGCTTACTTGCTTATGGGCTTGTATCAGTGACATCTAAGTTGTGACTGTGAGCCCAGATTGCTTCGTATGTAATTTTACATTAGTGGAGGCATCTGATGAAGTGTTACTTGGTGGCCCTTAGTTTGTGGCAGGCTACATAATAGGCCTTAACAATTGGTCTCCTCAAATTCGATCCAAATCAATACAAGGTCTTTCCGCCCCCATTTGGGTTAGCTTTCTACATCTCACTCTTCATTGTTGGAACAACCAAAGCATAATTTGTATTGCTACAATGGTTGGGAAAACTGTTGTTGGATTCACTAACTTGCAATTCACGACGATTAGGGCCTATTTTTCACAACAACTCTAGTCGAGGGCAAAGTCACACTTAACAAAGCTGATTTTCTTAGACTCATTTTAAGAAGAAACTGCTGCGATTAGGGCCTATTGCTACACTTCCCATGAAGCTCAAATGCAGCAAGAAGAAGAGGACGTGGCCACAGTGGGCGTCACTTGAGTTTCTTTCCCCAAGGGGCCCACTTGTGCATTCATTCCTTCAAGTGTGGGTCAGTAAGACTTACTTTACTGAGACACTCACCAGTCCTCAAGCCTATTTTATACTCTCTTTCGGTGTCTCCCTCCCCCTCCAGTTGGTTCGAGACGTTCGTCTCTGTTATGCCTCCACTTTGGGAAATGTATGAGCGACCACCAGATGGAAGTTGAAGCATTTGTTGGAGCACAACCCACATTTATGCAAATGTGTCTACCTTTACGTTTTGTATTTTCTATATATGTTTGATCCACAGTACATGTACAAGAGGGAGTCCCTCTATTTTTTGCTTGCTCTTTTCTCTTTTAGCATTTGTACCTCTGCACTTCTATTTAATGCAAATGCAATATTTCAAGGAAATAAAGATAATAAGGTTTAGATGTTTGATAATCCGCAGTCCTTATACGTTAACTGATGGTCTCCACCATCATTTAGTAATAAAATAAAAACTTGTGCTCAATAGTAGCCAAAAAGCAGTCAGGATGCCTGTTTATATCAAACTAACATCCTCAAATCTTTATTTTTCCCTCACAAGTGCTAACCTTCTCCGGAGCCGACTGAGCCCTTTCGATCAGCAATTTCTCCAAAGTTAATCATTTTTCACGTTTTTCTAGTAAAATTATAGCTAATTTCTATTCCACAATTCCTTGAGGTTCTTTTATTTAATTTGAACTTTAAGCTTTTTAACATTATTAGATTTATTATTTTGCAAATAATCATAATTTTGATTCGATTTTCTATAACTTTGATGATGTATATCATTCTTAGATTCGCATGGCTCGACTCTTATGGCTTTCCAAATCTAACAGGTAAAATTTAATGAGAAAATTGCATACCTAGCACACAATTTTTATGTTTTTATGCTCACATTTAAACTTTCATATTTATGTACGTGGCACTTTGGTTATATCCTAGTTTTAGGTATTATGTGTGCAAAAATGAAAGTTTAGATTTGAGACATGTAAATACATAAGAATTGTGTGCTATGTATGTAAGTTTAACCTACTTAAGACAATGCCTATGAGAAATTTATCTTACACAATCTAAATGATTGATCAAAATTAGCCAAAGTAAAACTAGATTTGAATCAACAAAAGTTTGTAGAAGTAATGCCTAGAAGAAAAGTTTAAAAACAAAGTCAAGTTAAAAATCTTATGGGTATGTAATGTAATTGTTCAAATATATTGTTAACATCACTTATAATGAGGGAGATATAATCAATCAAATTTCTAGCTTTTGCCTATAGACTTAGGATCCCATCTTAGTAATCCCTCGGAGTCTCCCAATAGCTTTAATGAATGGATAGCCTAGATACAAACATCTCTCTAGTTGCAATTAAGCTTAAATTAAGTGTATTTTTATGTTGAGTGCTACTATGTGTGTCTGGGCATCATATATATAAATACATATGAATTGGGTGCTATGCATGCAAATATTCTTTTTTTAAAACAAATTCACATACATACCACAGAACTCTTATGTATTTATGTGTCTCATGCCTAATCTATTTTATATTTATGCATCTCACACCCTCAAATATATAGGCTAGCTATGGAAATTCATATATCAAGGACAGAGATGTAAAATAGACTCTATCCAGATATACAAAGAATCAACGAAGAGTTCTTGAATAATGTTGAGATCTTAGTGCAAGCGGGATCTCAACTCCTGACTTACCAATCTGATGATAGGTTTCAGTGTCTATATTCAAACACAAGAATTGAGCGAATTTATTGTTTGATAAAGATAATCATGATTTATATCATTTGGGATTTCAGTCTGATTATTGATTCTAGATTTCACTTTACGAGATTTACCTTTCAATATTTAATTTGATGAGCTATGGTCCTCAACCTGAGCTTGACTTAAATAGATTTATAGAAATGTTCTTAGATGGAAGAAGAGCTTATCACCTAAGTCAAGTGGACCAAGAGCAACAAAAGAAGAAGAAGCTGACTGATACCAGAGGGAGAGCCTAGACAGAAGATGTGTGGCATTTTTTTTTTTTTTTTGGGTGGTTTGTTTAAAAACACTCATTACTAAAAACTCAAATAACTAAAACACCACCAAACATTCACTTAATCTTGCACCAATCATGTAAGATTTCGTATAAAATATAAGATAAATGATTAAATTGAATGATATTTGACAAAAAATACATTAATTCTAATCTCCCATTTACATGTTTATGTCCAAATACCCAACAATTATGATGAGTGTATAACACCTTAAATATAACCATAGATTCTAACTGTGTAATCCCGAACACCTTTATGAATGGAAACCAAGCAACTTTTAGACCTCCAAAATTTTTAGCAGGTAAACATAGGCATGGTCATCCGTCCAATGCGTTACTCTAGAATCAGGCTCATCGTCATCAATACCGCCGCTCCGGCTGCTACTGCCGGTGACAACCGTTGTCTGGCTCGGAGGAACTCTAGTAAGAAACGAAAACATGGAGCTTTCATCAATATCCCACACAAAGTCCACTATTGTATCATCAATCTTAAACTCATCATGTCCTTGAAGTCTCTGCACAGTATCTACTTCGTAAACCATTTCGTCATCTACTATCAACTTCATCTTTGTTCTGTTCTCTTCGTCGAAGCTTATCACAATGCTATGTGTGGCGCCGTTGGGTAAAAAGTTGGCCTTTGGGACAGAGAATGAGTTCTTGCGCTTCCTGACCCGATATACTTCTGTATTCATTGACTTTGATGAATTTGATTGCTCTCTAAACGCTTTCAATCGAGATAGTAAATTCCAAGCCTGGATCCCATCGGTGCCAGAGTTCCCACAGAAAATTTTGCGGATTTTCTTCATTATGGTTAACAGAGCACTTCNCTGAAACTCATCATGTCCTTGATGTCTCTGCACAGTATCTACTTCGTAAACCATTTCGCCATCTATTATCAACTTCATCTTTGTTCTGTTCTCATCGTCGAAGCTTATCACAATGCTATGTGTGGCGCCGTTGGGTAAAAAGTTGGCCTTTGGGACAGAGAATGAATTCTTGCGCTTCCTGACCCGAAATACTTCTGTATTCATTGACTTTGATGAATTTGATTGCTCCCTAAACGCTTTCAATCGAGATAGTAAATTCCAAGGCAGGACACCATCGGTGCCAGAGTTCCCACAGAAAATTTTGCGGATTTTCTTCATTATGGTTAACAGAGCACTTCTTTTTTTCCTTCTTATGAGGGATGTAGGAGAGGTTTAGATGACGATTTATAGAGTGGTAGCATTATTGGATATCACTTCTTTTTTAGGCAAAATTTTATCATATAGAATGAACTGTAAAGTTATGAAAGATCCGAAGCATTTAATGGTATGGATATGCTCACACATTTTCCTTAAAAAAAATGGCATCTAAAAGCAGATCACATAATTCTTATAAATTTACATGTCTGACATCTAAACCTTCATGTTTATATGCATAAATATTCAACATTATGTCAAATATATGAATTTCATTAATTTCTTAACAGTGAAATACATCTTCTGATGATTAATTTCTAATCATTAATCTTATTGCAGTGTTTTTTTTCTCTTTTCATTCATTTAATATTTATTTTATACGACTTGGAAGCTTGGCCACCCAGTCGACCATAAGCGCAATATAAGTCTTTTTTTTTTCCTTTTTTTTTTGTTGGATTCGAGGTTTATGATTAGATATATGACCTTAGAGATTCTTCTAGATGACTTTTATGATGTTAAGGATTTTGACATATATGAGATCAATACCAAGGCAACTAATATCCCCTTTTTTGTCAGTGATACGACTATTGGGGTTCTTTTGTAGGGTCTTTATGGCAACATGCTTATGTGATACATATGGGTTTGATATCATGTGATTTAAATGAAACATAGATCCTCTTCTTTTAAAGTCTTATGTCTTTTTGTAATGACAGATTATTTGGGATTTTATATTTTCCCTAAGACCTAGAAGTTTTATAAACCTTTATCTATGTATTTCTTTTACACTTATTATTTAATTTTTCATATAATTGTATTGTTGTACTATTAAGACAAGTTAATTTTATATTTGTGGTTTTCAACTTTCAGTGAATATAAGTTCAATGACTTTTGCGCTTCTAGAATCAACTGTGGATTGCATTGTTCTCTACTTATATCACAAAGAGAAAATTTTATAGATGTCAAAGGAATAGATTGACAGACGACTGTGGAATTTTTTAGGTGGGCAGATCAGTTTGGTGATTCTACATCAGATAATGATCAAGCGTAGAGAGTATCTTTGAAGAAGAAGTTAACTCGTACGATTGATCATTTGCATTTCAAATTTAATATTTTGATAATATTAATTATTTTTAATATTTTTTATTTTGATTTTGATTTTTTTGTTACTCAATGTTAAGTGAGATGTCACTACTAGATATAATATTTGAAATTTTGAATTTTTTATGACTTTGAATGTAATTTTTGTTTTCATATACAAGTTATTAAGTTTGGAATGATTATCTTACAAATATTACAACGATATAGGGGAAAAATGTCTTCTTTACATAAATAGTTGCAGCACAACTACTACACAATTATACAATAGAAACAGCCACACAGCTTCCTTGCAAAGCTGCTGCACAACAAGTTTCTTAAACAACTCTAGTAGCCCCAAACAAATCCTTAACTTCANATGGCATCTACAAGCACATCACATATTTCTTATAAATTTACATGTCTGACATCAAACCTTCATGTTTATATGAATAAATATTCAACATTACTTCAAGCATATAAATTTCATTAATTTCTTGAAAGTGAAATACATCGTCTGACGATTAATTTCTAAAATTTCATTAGTTTTATTGCAGTGTTTTTTTCTTTTCATTCTTTTAATATTTGATTTATGCAACTTGGATGAATGGCCTCCCAATCAACCATAAGCTTAATATAAGTTTTTTTTTTCTTCTTCTTATTATTATTTTTTTTGTTGGATTAGAGGTTTATGATTAGATATATGACCTTAGAGATTCTTCTAGACGTCATTTATGATGTTAAGGATTTTGACATATATGAGATCAATACCAAGGCAACGAATATCCCATTTTTTTGTCAGTGATACGATTGTTGGGGTTCTTTTGTAGGGTCTTTGTGGCAACATGTTTCTGTGTGATATATATGAGTTTGATATCATGTGGTTTAAATGAAACACAGATCCTCTTCTTTTAAAGCCTTATCTCTTTTTGTAATGACAGATTATTTTTATATTTGCTCTAAGACCTAGCAATTTTATAAACCTTTATCTATGTATTTCTTTTACACTTATTATTTAATTTTTCATATAATTGTATTGTTGTACTATTAAGATAAGCTAATTTTATATTTGTGATTTTTAACTTTCAGTAAATACAAGTTCAATGACTTTTGTGCTTCTAGAATCAACTGTGGATTGCATTGTTCTCTACTTATATCACAAAGAGAAAATAATTATGGGAGAAAATTTTATAGATGTCGAAGGAATAGATTGACAGATGACTGTGAATTCTTTAGGAGGGCATATCAGTTTGATGATTCTACCTCAGATACTGATCAAGCATAGAGAGTATCTTTGGAGAACAAGTTAACTCGTACGATTGATCATTTGCATTTCAAATTTAATATTTTGATAATATTAATTATTTTTAATATTTCTTTATTATTTTGATTGTTTTGTTAGTCACTCTTAAGTGAGATGTCATTACTAGATATAATATTTGAAATTATGATTTTTTTATGACTTTGAATGTAATTTTTGTTTTCATATATAAGCTATTAATTCAGGAATGATTACCTTACAAACATTACTACGATATAGGGGAAAATTTCTTCTTTACATAAATAGTTGCAGCATAACTACTACACAATTATACAATATAAACAGACACACAGTTTCCTTGCAAAGCTGCTGCACAACAAGTTTCTTAAACAACTCTAGTAGCCCCAAACAAATCCTTAACTTCACGCAAATGGTAGAACATTTTGTTAAAGGTATAAGAAAAGTGATTAAATTGATCGATATTTGACCAACATTACATTAATTTTAATATAATATATATTTGTTATGATCAAATACCCTACAATTATGATGATTGTATTACACCTCAAACATAAAAGCTACTATAGAATCTAATTGTGTAATCCCACACACCTTTATGAAAAAAAAAATAAAAAATTAAGTAACTTTTTAGTCCTCCAAAATTTTTAGCAGGTAAACATAGTCATGCTCATCCGTCCAATGCTTTACTCTAGAATCAGGCTCATCTTCATCACCACCGCTGCTCCGGCTGCTACTGCCCACAACCATTTTCTGGCTCGGAGGAACTCTAGTAAGAAACGAAAACATGGAGCTTTCATCAACATCCCACACGAAGTCAACTATTGTATCATCAATCTTAAACTCATCATGCCCTTGAAGTCTCTGCTCAGTATCCACTTCGTAAACCATTTCGCCGTCTATTATCAACTTCATCTTTGTTCCGCTCTCTCCCTCGAGGCTTATCACAATGCTATGCGTGCTGCCGTTGGGTAAAAACTTGGCCTTTGGGACGGAGAAAGAATTCTTGCANAGCTTATCACAATGCTATGCGTGCTGCCGTTGGGTAAAAACTTGGCCTTTGGGACGGAGAAAGAATTCTTGCACTTCCTGACACGAAATGATTTTGTATTCGTCGACTTTGATGAATCCAATCGCTCCATAAGCGCTTTCAATCGAGATAGTAAGTTCCATGGCTGGCTCCCATCTGTGTCCGAGTTGCCACAGAAAATTTTACCGATTTTTTTCATTACGGCTAAGAAAGCTTACTCTTTTCTTTCTTCTGAGTGATGCAAGAGAGGTTTACAGAGGAAGATTTATAGAGTTGCAGCATTATTGGATGTCACTTCCTTCTTAGGCAAAATTTTATCATATGGATTGAGCTGTAATGGTATGAAAGATACGAAGCATTTAATGGTATAGATGTGCTCACACATTTTCCTTAAAAAAAAAAGGCATATACATGCACACTTCATTTTTCTTATAAGTTTACATATCCGACTTCTAAACCTTCATTTGTATATGCTGAAATCATTTAAATTTATTGTGCTTTTATTAATCTATAAAAAAANGAAAAAAGGCATATGCATGCACACTTCATTTTTCTTATAAATTTACATATCGGACTTCTAAACCTTCATTTGTATATGCTGAAATCATTTAAATTTATTGTGCTTTTATTAATCTATAAAAAAATATAATTCCTGCCAAGAGGAGAATGATGAGTGGTTAGAACCAGGCTAGGGTTATGTAGTTAAATAGTTAGTAGTATATGTTTACGGGCTAGAATACCATCCATAAATTAAGCTACAAAATTAAAATAGAGGAAATTTAACTCACCAACATAGTTTATCAATCTTCTATAGTTTATCTTTAAAATAATTTAATATAATTCCTCCCATTTAAATAGTTAGTAGCATATGCATCTTCCTAACAACATTGGAGCATGGACAAGCAAAGAGAACGCTTCGCTCAACCGTCAAGATGGTGAAAATCTAGTAAACTCTTATTTTTTTCCTTTCTTAGAGTCCCTAGGTTTGGATGTTAGAGGATTTAGGTTAGGTTTTTGGCGTTTCGAAAAAAGGCCCCATAAGCTTAGATGATTTCCTATCCCTCTACGAATCCAAAGAGAAAAACCTGCCATTTTCTTTTCTAGCCCTAAATCCAAAAGACAGAGTTGTACTAATCTCGTCGTTTGTCTTGGTGGTTTCATCCAGATGGGTGTTTGAAACCTACCCTAAGAAGACGAATACATTCCTTCAGCCTTCATCTTCTCGGCCACGGAGAATCCTCTTCGTGAGTGATTCCCCACCTCGTGTTGTGCAAATGGAGGTGAGTGTTTTGTTGCCTCTCCAGTAAGGCATTGGTACATATGTCCATCATTTACGTTAGGATCCCATGAGATTCTTGGATGAGTCATGTTTCATCATCGAAGCCAATCGACCCTCATTTCATGCATGTTGCTGTCAGTTCATTCAATTGGCTACCACTGACACGATCGACTCTATCGGCATTGTCCGTTGGCTTGTCTGATTAGCTAGCACTGGTCCGATCAAATCTACCGACCTTGCTTAGTCGATTGGCTTCCCTGGCCTGATCGACTTCTTTTCAACGATCAGCCACCCACGTCGATTCGATCAACCACTTTTGTAGGTTCGTCCAGTCAGTCACCATCGACCCGATCGGCTTGACTGACCATCCTTACTAGATTGGTCACCTGGCCCAATCGACTGCCCTTCGTCAATCAGCCGCCCACAACGATCGGATTGACCACCCCCTGTCGGTTCGATCAATTGACTACCACCAACCCGATCGGCATGAAAGACCATTCTTCGTCAATCGGTTGCCCCAGCTCGGTTGAGCTTCCTTGGTCGATCGATCGGTCACCCAGCTCGACTGACCATTCTTCGTTGATCTGCTACCCCTGTCAATCCGATCAAACATCCGTCATTGCTTCGACCAATCGGCTGCCCCCAATCTAATCAGTTTGATTGACCTTTTTGTTGTTTTGACTGATCTACCACCACAGGCCCGATCATCTGGGCCGACCATTCTTCATCGATCAGTCGCCCACACCGACTCGATCGATCGTTTGTTGTCCACTTGACTGGTAAGCCCCACCGGCTCGATCGTATCAATGGATCATCCTCCGTCAATCATCCACCCATGTCGGTCTGATCGACCATCCTCCGTCGCTTATACCATTCAGTCGCTTTCGACCTGATCTGTTGGATCGATCTATTTTTTTGGCTCGACTGGACGANTCATAAATTAAGCTACAAAATTAAAATGAAGGAAATTTAACTCACCAACATAATTTATCAATCTTCTATATTTTATCTTTAAAATAATTTAATGTAATTCCTCCCATTTAAATAGTTAGTAGCATATGCATCTTCCTAACAGCATTGGAGCGTGGACAAGCAAAGAGAACGCTTCGCTCAACCGTCAAGATGGTGAAAATCTAGTAAACTCTTATTTTTTTCCTTTCTTAGAGTCCCTAGGTTTGGATGTTAGAGGATTTAGGTTAGTTTTTTTTGCATTTAGAAAAAAAGCCCTATAAGCTTAGATGCTTTCCTATCCCTCTACGAATCCAAAGAGAAAAACCTGCCATTTTTCTTTTCTAGCCCTAAATCCAAAAGACGGGGTTGTACTAATCTCGTCGTTTGTCTTGGTGGTTTCATCCAGATGGGTGTTTGAAACCTACCCTAAGAAGACGAATACATTCCTTCAGCCTTCATCTTCTCGGCCACGGAGAATCCTCTTCGTGAGTGATTCCCCACCTCGTGTTGTGCAAATGGAGGTGGGTGTTTTGTTGCCTCTCCAATAAGGCATTGGTACATCTGTCCATCATTTACATTAGGATCCCATGAGATTGCTTGGATGAGTCATGTTTTAAAATCGAAACCAATCGTGCATGTTGTTGTCGGTTCATTCGATTGGCTACCATTGACACGATTGACTCTATCAACATTGTCCGTTGGCTTGTCTGATTAGCTAGCACTAGTCCGATCAAATCTACCGAACTTGCTTAGTCGATTGGCCTCCCCGGCCTAATCGACTTCCATTCATCGATCAGCCACCCACATCGATTCGATCAACCACTTCTGTAGGTTCGTCCAGTCAGTCACCATCAACCCAATCGGCTTGACTGATCATCCTTACTAGATTGGCCACCTGACCCAATCGACTGCCCTTCGTCAATAAGTCGCCCAAAACGATCGGATCGACCACCCTCTTTCGGTTCGACCAATTGACTACCACCAACTCGATCGACATGACTGACCATTCTTCGTCAACCGGTTGCCCCAGCTCGGTTGAGCTTCCTTGGTCGATCGATCGGTCACCCCATCTCGACTGACCATTCTTCGTTGATCTACCACCCATGTCAATCTGATCAAACATCCGTCGTTTCTTCGACCAATCAGGTGCCCCCAATCTGATTAGTTTGATTGACCATTTTGTTTTTTTGACCGATCTGCCACCACAGGCCCGATCGGCTGGACCGAGCACTCTTCATCGATCAGCCGCCCACGCCGACGCGATCGATTGTTTGTTGTACACTTGACTGGTCAGCCCCACCGACTCGATCGTATCAATGGATCATACTCTGTCAATCATCCACTCATGTCGGTCTGATCGACCATCCTTCGTCGCTTCTACCCTTCAGTCGCTTTCGACCCGATCTGTTGGATCGATCTATTTTTTCGGCTTGACTGGTCAACAACCACCATTCTGAGTGGCTTGACCGGTCGAATGCCACCGGTCTGATTAGCTCGACCGGTTAGCTGCCACCGATCTGATTGGCTCGCCCGACCATTTTTCATGGATCAGCCGCCCGTACGAGCTCAATCGTTTGCCCTGGTCCACTTGACCGATGGGTTGCCACTAGCCCGATTATATTAATGGACCATCCTTCGTCGATCAGTCGTCCATGCAGTCGATAGACCATCTTTATCGCCTCGATCGATCAGCCGCCACTGGCCTGGTCGTGTCGATTGACTCCACTTGAATGTCGCATTATTGCAAGTTTGCTTCATATTGGCTACGTGAACACATTCACACCCCTCACCCTCTTGTGCACCTGTGACATGCCCTTATATGCTCATAGTGGGTGCCTATGCCCCACTTTGGCACATTACTTCATGTATATCTTGTGGCATCTATATGTCACCGTGCATCATGTCACCCGTGTTTACATTTACACTTTACACACTAACAAGTAGTTTTGCATAGCATTTTGTATTTTCATGACTTGCATGCTTGAGGTCTTCCTGAGTCATTGTTTCTCACACACTCTTTTGTGACGCTCATGTGTCCGTGTTGGGGATGGCTTACACATAAGTCCTACGCATCGTGTGATTCTCCCATAACGAGAATCACACTTCTTCACCTCATTACGACACTACTCCGGTCTATCGTAGGTTTTTTCTTCAGTCACTACTTGCGTACTCTTTCACCTTCCTACGACACCATTTCGGACTGCCTTAGGTATTATCTTGAGTCACTACTCCTTGCACACTCTTTCCCCTCCTACAACATCACTTCGGACTGACGAAGGTATTTTCTCAAGTTACTACTCCTACGACACTGCTTAAGATTGTCACAAAATCCAACATAAATAGAATAAATTTATGTTTGATGCAAAACAGTCGTAAAATTTGACGCAAATATATGAGTAAAAAATTTCCGACGCAAAGTGTCGACTCTAATTTAAAGCTCTCCTGTAGTGTGTGTACTGTCAATACGATTTGTAAAGCTCCGTATGCATGTCTTGACGAGAAACTAGTTTTGGGAGAAGATTTTTTACGTGTCCAAGAAAGAAGACGCTTGATGACTATGACATTTTTAGATGGGCTGGGGACTGTGAAGAGTCTACTTCATACAACAATAATGTTTGGAGAGTAGATTTGGAAAATAAATTCTTCTAAAGACTTGATCATTTGGACATGAAAACTACTATTATAATAAACTTATTTGTTCTTATTTTAATTATAATTTTTTGTAATTTATTAGTGTCTAGTGATCAATTACTTGTAATGTAATTTTTTGAATTTCAACCTTTTGTAAATATTTTGAAGCTTACTTCTCGTGTTTTGTTTGAATTGTTTCTAAAATTATGCACTAACATCTATACTTTGCAAAGGCAAAATAACTTTATTTCAGAAACAACTGCAGCACAACAATTTCACAGCTGAACTATCCAAACAGACTTACAGCTACTTCTCGTAGCAGAAGTTTACCTCAATAAAAATATATTAATATGAACTTCTAATTTCTTAGGTTTTTTGAACATTAATATTATATACAAAGTTTATTTTGCATTAATCTAAAGATAAATTTAATAATTTTAAAATCCATCGAGATATAACACAAAATTCTCTCTTTTTTCAAAAAAAAAAAACAAAAAAAAATCTTTTTTTTTTTGGAATTAATGAAAAGCTCAGAAATGTAAATGTTAAATAAGAAGTTAATTATTGAATAAGACTTTCATTTTTTTTTCCTTAAGATATCAGAATTATATAAAAGAAAATTTTATATTCTTCATGAAAATTTTGCGTTCAAATGTTTTAAGTATAATTTCAAATATGAGTTGAGAATTTACCATGAATTTTTATATTTAAGGGAGAATTTGAAAAGTGGATGAAAGAGATGGTTAATTTGTAAATAGCAAGTTTCAACTGATGTGTATGTAATTGTTGCGAAATTTACGGGCAAAGAAAAATAATAATCGACACAGAACCAGAAGAACACAGAGAGATTTAACGAGGTTCGACAAAGATGCTTACGTTCTCAGAAGCAGAGCGGCGAATTTCACAATTTCAAAAGAGTTCGGTACATACCCATAGGATTACACATCATATATATAGATAAAACTCACAAATAAAATTACTAACAGGCTCTCGCTCCCCCAGCCTACTTATCTCCAACAACGCACCTCTTCACTGCCAAGAGACTCAAAATTCTGGACTCTGAGCCGTACCTAACAGTATAGTCCCTCTTTTTTTTTTTATAAAACATTTTAGGCGCATTTACATACATAACACCCAATTTCTTTATATTTACATACCTAAATCTTTCCTATCACATTAAAAGCATCACTATTTGAATTTTTGAAAAGTGAAATATACCTTTCATGTACATAAGAATTGAGTTCTATGTATGATCTTCCAAAATTACTAACACGCCATGTTTATATATATATATTTGATGAATAATCTTTTTTTATTTTAAATGACTTTAAAACTTTCATATTTACAAACTTACAGCTGTCAAAACGGTTCGTTATTCACGAACAGCTCGTGTTTGGTTTGTTAAGAAGCTCGTGTTCGGTTCGTTCGCTAAGTTAACGAGCCGAATTGGCTCAAAATACTACTCATCAAATATATATATATGATGAGTAGTTTTTTTTAAATAAATTATTTGACTACAAGGCTACAAAGATTTATAACCAATTAAAAGTATTAATTAAGAAAATAGAATAAAAATTATTAANCTCCGAAATGTAAATGTTAAATAAGAAGTAATTATTGAATAACACTTTCATTTTTTTTTTCTTAAGATATCAGAATTATATAAAAGAAAATTTTATATTCTTCATGCAAACTTTGGGTTCAAATGTTTTAAATATAGGGTCCGTTTGGGGCAGCTTGTGCGTTTCAGGATAAGTTGCTTATCCTGAAACGTGACGCCCGCGGGCAGGCCGCAGTGGTTGACGTAAGGTCTGCGTTTAGTGTAAAAACTCAAACACAGTTTCAGATAAGCTGGCGAAACGCGTGAACCAGAAGGTACGGCGGCAGCGTTCCGCCCGCATTTTAAAAATGTCCCAAACGGACCCATAATTTCAAATCCATAAATGCTTTGTTTGTAACACACTGACCGTCAAGTTTATATAATTTTCTTCACTTAAAAAACACTCACTAATATCTTTACATATAGGCCAGCCAAACTATTGATATTTACAAATTACTGCTGAACATACCTATTTACGTGTGCCCTAATCAAATTATCTATTGAGAATTTGATAAAAATGATAAATATGAGTTGAGAATTTACCATGAATTTTTATATTTAAGGGAGAATTTGAAAAGTGGATGAGAGGTGGTTAAGTTCAAGTGGTGTGTATGTAATTGTTGTGAAATTTATGGCGAAGAAAAATAATAATCGACACAAAACCAGAAGAACACATAGAGACTTAACGAGGTTCGACAAAGATGCCTACGTCCTCAGGAGCAGAGCGGTGAATTTCACTATTTCGAAAGAGTTCGGTATATACCCATAGGATTACACATTATATATATAGATAAAACCCACAAATAAAATTACTAACATGCCCTCGCTCCCCCCAACCCACTTATCTCCAACAGACGCACCTCTTCACTTCCAAGTGACTCAAAATTCTGATATTTGAGCCATACCTAACAGTATATTCCCTCTTCTTTTTTTTTTTATAAAACATTTTAGGTGCATTTACATACATAACGCCCAATTTCTTTATATTTACATGCCTAAATCTTTTATATCACATTAAATACCTTTCATGTACATAAGAATTGAGTTCTATGTATGAAAATCTTCCAAAATTACTAAAACGCCCTGTTTTTCCAATTTTGCTGTTCCTTTTCGCAAAAATAATTTTTCTAGCAGCTCGATTTTTCAATTTTACTAATTTTTTTTTAATTATTATAAAGGATTTTAAACAAGCCTGAAAACTTTCATATTTACAAACTTACAGCTAGGGCCGTCAAAACGGCTCGTTGTTCGCGAACAGTTCGTGTTCGGCTCGTTCGGTAAGTTAACGAGCCGAACACGAACAACATGAACCGATATTTATTCGTTCGTGTTCGGCTCGTTTTGGCCCGAAATACTACTAATGAATTATATATATACTACTAACGAACACAAACAATACGAACAAATATTTGGTTTTTACTCGAAATACTACTCATCAAATATATATATATATATATATATATATATATTA
>JXCR01075722.1:0-12778 GCA_002079205.1 Phalaenopsis hybrid cultivar
AGGTTAGAAGAGGGTGTTAATGGGATGAATGTGTTTGATCACATTGAGGTTTTCAGTGGCGGCAATAGTTTTCCTCGTGGAACACTTCTTCTTGGAAGACGCCAAGAGTTCGTTTCATCATCGTCCAATCGCTTGGGTAGAGCCAATGATCATAGTGTTAACCCAGAACACCCACTGTTGGAAGAACCATCTTCATTATTGGTTCATCGAAGAAACTCTGGTTGGTTTATTGGTTGTTTCCTTATGTTCACAAATATTATTATTAACCTTAATTTTACTAGGAAATGAGTACTCTTATATCTTCAAAGGCGAACTTATACTTTTAATGTATCATTATTAGAAGTCAAATTTATATAATCAAACGAGTCAATTTTTTGAGTATACCTGAAATTGTTATTTTTTCCCTTCAGAAAATACTGTTGATATGGCTTTCTCAGATAGGCGTCAGGATAATAATTCATCACGTATGGATGCTNCTGTTTCCTTATGTTCACAAATATTATTATTAACCTTTAATTTTACTAGGAAATGATTTTATTTTGATCATTTTTATAGTACTCTTATATCTTCAAAGGTGAACGTATACTTTTAATGTTTCATTATTAGAAGTCAAATTTATATAATCAAACGAGTCAATTTTTGGAATATACCTGAAATTGTTATTTTTTTTCCTTCAGAAAATACTGTTGATATGGCTTTCTCAGATAGGCGTCAGGATAATAATTCATCACGTATGGATGCTATTTTCCGAACATTGCGGAGTGGAAGGCACGGTCATCGTTTCAGCATGTGGTTGGATGATAACCATCATCGTAGCAACTCTNTGAACGTATACTTTTAATGTTTCATTATTAGAAGTCAAATTTATATAATCAAACGAGTCAATTTTTGGAATATACCTGAAATTGTTATTTTTTTTCCTTCAGAAAATACTGTTGATATGGCTTTCTCAGATAGGCGTCAGGATAATAATTCATCACGTATGGATGCTATTTTCCGAACATTGCGGAGTGGAAGGCACGGTCATCGTTTCAGCATGTGGTTGGATGATAACCATCATCGTAGCAACTCTAGTGTGCCTTCTGTTCCAGAAGGCATAGAGGAGTTACTAATATCTCGGTTGAGGCGTCCCACTGCAGATCAACCTTCAACTCAGGATGAACCTCTATCTCTACCTCAAGAAAAGGATGTGCCCCATCAGTTGGAGAATTCAGAATCTGGCGCAGGAGAAGCACCTGCAATGGAAAGTGGANCCTCTATCTCTACCTCAGGAAAAGGATGTGCCCCATCAGTTGGAGAATTCAGAATCTGGCGCAGGAGAAGCACCTGCAATGGAAAGTGGAAATAACGGCAATATGATAATCTCATCACCTGTTTCACTGGTAGATTTTTCAGGAAATGCTCATGATGGATCTGGTGCTACAGATATAAACCAAGAAAGAGAAACATCTGGTACAAATGAACAAGTTAGTGATATGCAATATGAGCGCAGTGATGCAGTTGTGCGAGATGTGGAGGCTGTGAGCCAAGCGAGCAGTGGGAGCGGAGCCACCTTAGGAGAAAGTCTTCGGAGCTTGGAAGTGGAAATAGGAAGTGTGGATGGTCATGATGACGGTGAACGTCAAGGACCAACTGAGAGGATTCCTTTAGGTGATTTGCAGCCAGCCAATAGGGCAAGAAGATCATCAGGGATCACTGCGCCTGTAATTGGCAGAGATGCATCTTTGGAATGTGTTAGTGAGATTCCACAACATCCTCAAGAAGCTGATCAAAATGCTTTGCAGGAGGAGAACCAACTTAACAGAACTGTAGATTCAGAATCAATTGATCCTACATTCTTAGAGGCTCTTCCTGAGGAATTACGAGCTGAAGTACTTTCTTCACGGCAGAATCAGGTAGGTCAGACATCAGGTGAGCAATCTCAAGCAGATGGAGATATTGATCCTGAATTTCTTGCTGCTTTGCCACCTGATATCCGGGAAGAAGTACTAGCACAACAGCGTGCACAACGTCGGAGTCAGTCTCATGAATTGGAAGGGCAACCTGTGGAAATGGATGCAGTTTCAATAATTGCTACTTTTCCCTCAGAAATACGTGAAGAGGTAAGCCTAAATTTCTGAATTTCCATCTTTTCTCTAACGTAAGAGGGATTTTTGAAGTGTTGTTGATGCTTTTTTTTTTTTTTGTTATTTTCATTTTTGCAGATTCTATGATAATCATATTCTTTTTGAGATCTTTTGATAGATGCAAAAATTTACTAAATATCATTTGTTTTCAGGTGCTTCTGACATCTCCTGATACTCTATTGGCCACTCTAACACCTGCACTTGTTGCTGAAGCCAATATGCTACGTGAGAGGTTTGCACATAGGTATCATAGTAGTGCACTCCTTGGTATGCAGTCTAGATCTAGGCGTGGTGAGTCCTCTAGACGTGGTGACCTGGTTGGATCGAACACGGACCGGAATGCTGTTGAGTCTGTTTCACGCAGGTCTGCAGTTAATAAACTTCTTGAAGCAGCTGGAGCCCCGTTAGTGGACACAGTTGCCCTGAAAGCCTTGGTTAGGTTACTTCGTGTTGTTCAGGTAATATGTTTCCTTTTAAAAATTTGTCCTTTTTAAATATATTTGCTTAACTAACAACTTCACATCTAAATTGCACAGCCCCTCTATAAAGGTCAATTTCAGAGGCTTCTCTTAAATCTGTGTGCCCATCAGAAAACCAGAACATCTTTGGTGCAAATTCTGATGGATATGCTGATGCTTGACTTGCGAGGATCAAATAATCTTGCAGCCGATGACATTGATCCACCATTTCGTCTGTTTGGCTGCCAGAGCTATATTATGTATTCACGGCCTCAATTCTCAGATGGTACCCGTATATCGCTTTCTGGTTTCTTGGGTGCATTTATTATAAGTATATGCAGATAAATTTCTTGCTATAACTGATTCATAATAGTAAACTAATGTCAATGTATAAGAATGCCATCTAGAATCTCAGCTTTTTTTAAATATGTGATTCCGAAAGTAACTGGTTGTGATTTTGCCATACCTAACCTATCATTGTTAATTAATTATATAAAGGAGATTATTCATTTTTAATAATATCTATTGTTATGTTTGGAATCAACTAGTTTTACATTGGCCATCTCACTATTTTGGTAAATTTAGGGGTGCCACCTCTTGTTTCTCGACGTCTTCTAGAAACTCTGACATTCTTGGCCCGGAATCATCAATATGTGGCAAAACTCTTACTTCATCATGAGGTGTCAGGTCCGAGAGTATCTGAAGTGGGCAAATCCAATCAAGATCGTGGCAAAGCTATCATGGAAGAAGATAAACCTGAAGAGATCATTGGGAAGAGAGACTTTTCCATTGTTGTGCTGCTTAGGCTGTTGAATCAGCCATTATATATGAGGAGTGTAGCTCATCTTGAGCAGGTATCTGGCATGTACTATTTTATGGGTATTATGTATATGCTGGATTTCTTCGTTTACACGACTTAATTAATTAATAATTTTTTTTTCAATTTCTTAGCTCTTAAATCTTCTTGAAGTCATCATGATCCATGCGGAGGGTGATGCTGTTCTTCCCAAACAATCGGCAGGGCCTTCTGAGCAACCATTGATCTCAGAGGGTGCCATGCAAGATATACATGTGAATAACGATGCACCTTCTGTGCAACCATCTGGTTTAGCGAGTAGCACACAGAAGGCGCAGGTTGATAGTGCTTCTGCTTCTGCTGCTATTGGGGATGGATGCTCTTCGAAGGTTGATAACAGTGAGCAGGATCCACGTGCTGTCCTTCTTGGTCTTCCACAGACGGAACTCCAGCTTCTGTGCTCTTTGTTGGCTCGAGAAGGGTATGACATGTTTGAAGATTGACATAGTTATTTTTCTCTGTGCAATGTCTTGATTTCTTTTTTACACTGGTTTGTGGTGTCACGTTAATACCTTAAATTTTATGTCTACTTTTTGTCCCTTTGCTAACAGGATGAATATTAGCTGTAAAAGTGGGGGTTATATATGTATTTCAAATCGAGATGATTTTACGTTCTGCCATGCGGTGCAGTCATGCCCTTTTCTTTGATGATCTAATATGTATTTAACTTTTTTTCTTCCTTTTCGTGAATATTGTATTGGGGGGTTAGGATGGACCTGATTGCATAACAATTTGTAAATAAAATAGAAAGAAAATAGTGCTCATTATATGCCTGGAATTCTATACAGTTTCATGCTCTATTGCGGTTGTTGGAAATTTCACTATGGTTTTGATTTTGGACTTATCATCCCTCATCTTAGTGACTTATCAACCACCACTATTAAATGGCATTTTATGACTCTACTCGAAAGTTTCTCAACTTAAATCAAGTTGAGTGCCAACTTAAGTACGTCTTATTATCAAGTTCATTCAAATTGACCTGCTAACCAATTTCAAACTCATGTCACTAGCACTAATGATAGCCAAAGGCCAGTATTAGCCAGGTTCATGATTCCCAACAACTTACTTTTTCAAAATTTCAGGTGTGTGGTGCTATGTAAAGAAACACTTCAAATCCAACAGCCAAGAGTAAATAGGATTTGTAATAGAGAAATTTAAAGCATCATCCATCTCTTCAGTGTTCGCATTGTTTTAGTCATTATTCTTATAATCATTCTTCCTCAATTCTCTGTAATTTTTCTTTTTAAGTGGTTGGTTTTGCTACAATTCCAATACTCTATGTTTTGGCTTTTCTTTAACTTCTTATCATTCTTTGTCTTTCCCCTGTTATTATTGCCATTGTTGGAATGTCTCTAAAAATCATACCCTATTCTCATTATTTAAAGCTGAATTTGATATTGATATTACTTCAAAGTCTCTTTTGAACCTCCATCAGAATAATATCAGTCTTTATTAAGCCTCTGTTTTGTATTTCTTATCGAATTGTTCAAAGCACTCATATGTTCTTAACTATTCAGTAATGAAGCCAACTGATAGATGGTACATATCTCATCATCAAAATTAATCTCCACTGATATGAATTGATTAATGATCATGTTGAGCTTGTTTCGATGCTCCACCACAAAACCACCTTCAACAATTCATACATAAATATTTTTTCATTAAAATATACCTTGACATAATGATAGCTTTGTATATTATCTGGCTTCTTTACTGTCCTCAACAATGTCAAAAGGATCTCTCTCAAGGTCTTCCTATCTATGAGATTCCTCTTGTCATCCTTCATAGTCTCAGGACGTTTGTCCAAGGAAAGTGCTTCTTGATATGTACATAATTCTCTATATTGCACCCTCCATGATATAAAGGTCATCCCATCAAACTTGGCTATTGGGTTAGATGTAAGTATTATGCCAAATGCATGGCAACCTTTTGAATATTGAAGGTTTTCTCAATCTATGGAGCATTTATGAATTCTGGCCTATAAAATAATACCTCAAAGAACTCGATGACTATCATTCTCTTACAATTAGATTTTGCCTTGAATATAGATCATTCAATGGATAGTTCAACCTGATAGTGACGGCTTTACTACTCTTTGATTTTTCAACTTAAAGAATGGCTTTACCATACCTTGCATCATTGATTTTCATCAGGATGTGTTGTTTGCTGCCACTTATTTTGCCTTATTATCAAAATTAATCTTTACCTATACCAATGGGTTCACTATCTCATTGATGTTTTTTCAGTGTTCCGTCTTCGAACCACCTTCAAATTGTTCTCTTACACTTGGATTTTGCCTTGAATATAGATTCTTTTATGTATTGTGCAGCTTGATAGTGGCGACTTTACTATTGTTTGATATTTCAACTTTAAAAGATGGCTTTACCATTCTTTGATTCATCAATGGGTTCACGATCCCATTGAAGCTATTTCAATGTTCCATTTCAAAATTACCTTCAACCATCTTTAGATTAAATCATTTTTTTAGCAAATATATCTTATGGCAAGTTATTCTTTTGCATGTTTGACAAAACCTTCATCAATTTTGCAAAAATTGTTGCCGTTTGTGGGTCACATTTGTAGACCGTCAAATGAATCACTCCCAAAAACAGAGCATTAAACTGTTTCGACTCTTATCCTGAAGATTCTTAGGCTTATTGTCCAAGGAAAATTGTTTCTTGTTACTGTATGGATAAACCTTGTATGCACTCTTCGAAAGGCAATGTCCATGCCCATCAAATTTATTGTTCTCTAGTGTCGATCCTTTTTCACCATATAGCATAAATTAGGTGAATTTACTGCGAATGGGGATTTGCAACTGAGTTTGCACAAGGTGTTTCTTCATATAGCATAAATTAGGCCACACAATTTTGCTTATTGATTGCATACTTAAATGTTTCCTCTGGATTAGATGCATGCACTCTGGCAAAGAATAGTAATGTTTAATGAATTTTGTAGTTGTTTCTTAGTCTTTGGAGTATTTATCATCGCAACCAAGAAAATGATACCTTAAATAATTTATTGATTATCATGCTCTTACGATTAGATTTTCTTGAATAAAGTTTATTTTTTAATTTATGGATAGCATAGTATTTCAAGTAATGATTTTATCAATTTTATAAATTCCTTTGAGCATTTTATTTAGCAATTGTTTTTTATTTTTTATTTTAGGATATTTCAATTTAAAATTAGGCTTTACAATTNGAGCCAATTGATAGATGGTACATATCTCATTATCAAATTTAATCTTCACTGATATGAATTGATTAATGATCATGTTGAGCTTGTTTCGATGTTCCACCACAAAACCGCCTTCAACCATCCATACATAAATATTTTTTCATTAAAATATACCTTGACATAATGAGAGCTTTGTATATTATCTGGCTTCTTTACTGTCCTCAACAATGTCAAAAGGATCACTCTCAAGGTCTTCCTATCTATGAGATTACTCTTGTCATCCTTCATAGTCTCAGGACGGTTGTCCTAGGAAAGTGCTTCTTGATATGTACATAACTCTCTATATTGCACCCTCTATGATATAAAGGTCATCCCATCAAACTTGGCTATTGGGTTAGATGTAAGTATTATGCCAAATGCATGGCAACCTTTTGAATATTGAAGGTTTTCTCAATCTATGGAGCATTTATGAATTCTGGCCTATAAAATAATACCTCAAAGAACTCGATGACTATCATTCTCTTACAATTAGATTTTGCCTTGAATATAGATCATTCAATGTATAGTTCAACCTGATAGTGATGGCTTTACTACTCTTTGATTTTTCGACTTAAACAATGGCTTTACCATAACTTGAATCATTGATTTTCATCAGGATGTGTTGTTTACTGCCACTTAATTTGCCTTATTATCAAAATTAATCTTTACCTATACCAATGGGTTCACTATCTCATTGATGTTTTTTCAGTGTTCTGCCTTTGAACCCCCTTCAAATTGTTCTCTTACACTTGGATTTTGCCTTGAATATAGATTCTTTTATGTATTGTGCAGCTTGATAGTTGCGACTTTACTATTCTTTGATATTTCAACTTTAAAAGATGGCTTTACCATTCTTTGATTCATCAATGGGTTCACGATCTCATTGAAGCTATTTCAATGTTCCATTTCAAAATTACCTTCAACCATCTTTAGATTAAATCATTTTTTTAGCAAATATATTTTATGGCAAGTTATTCTTTTGCATGTCTGACAAAACCTTCATCAATTTTGCAATGGTCTCAATTGTTGCCGTTTGTGAGTCACATTTGTAGACCGTCAAATGAATCACTCCCAAAAACAGAGCATTAAACTGTTTCGACTCTTATCCTGAAGATTCTTAGGCTTATTGTCCAAGGAAAATTGTATCTTGTTACTATTTGGATAAACCTTTGTATGCACTCTTCGAAAGGCAATGTCCATGCCCATCAAATTTATTTTTCTCTAGTGTCGATCCTTTTTCACCATATAGCATAAATTAGGTGAATTTACTGCGAATGGGGATTTGCAACTGAGTTTGCATAAGGTGTTTCTTCATATAGCATAAATTAGGCCACACAATTTTGCTTATTGATTGCATACTTAAATGTTTCCTCTGGATTAGATGCATGCACTCTGGCAAAGAATAGTAATGTTTAATGAATTTTGTAGTTGTTTCTTAGTCTTTGGAGTATTTATCATCACAACCAAGAAAATGATACCTTAAATAATTTATTGATTATCATGCTCTTACGATTAGATTTTCTTGAATAAAGTTTATTTTTTAATTTATGGATAGCATAGTATTTCAAGTAATGATTTTATCAATTTTATAAATTCCTTTTAGCATTTTATTTAGCAATTGTTTTTTATTTTTTATTTTAGGATATTTCAATTTAAAATTAGGCTTTACAATTCTTTGAATCCATATTGCGTTTCTGTTAGTAGATGTATAGGGCCCATGAAATTGAGATGTGAAATACTTTGTTTTTTATACTGATATTTTTTTAACTAAACTATATCTTACCGATTTTTAATTTATTCTTAGGCTGTCAGATAATGCATATGTTCTTGTGGCTGAGGTTTTGAAAAGGCTAGTTGCAGTTGTTCCAACTTTTTGTCATCTGTTTATAGTGGAGCTAGCAAAGTCAATGCATAACTTGGTTTCATCTGGAATGAATGAGCTGCATCTTTATGGAGATGCTGAGAAGGCACTTCTTGCCTCCTCATCCTCCAGTGGGACTGCCATCTTAAGGGTTTTGCAGGCATTGAGCTCTTTAGTTTCTGCATTGCATGACAAGAAGGATCCCCAGCTCCTATCTGAAAAAGAATATGCAAATGCTCTTTCACAGGTGTTAGATATAAATGCATCATTGGAATCTCTATGGTTGGAACTCAGCAGCTGTATTAGCAAACTCGAGACTTCATCTGAATCCACTGCGGATGTGGATGTAATTGCAGGAAACTCTGCATTGACAAATGCGGGCTCATCATCTCCGCTTCCAGCCGGTACTCAGAACATTTTGCCCTATATTGAGTCTTTCTTTGTTACATGCGAAAAGCTGCATCCTGGGCAATCGGATGTAAATCAAGATTTTGCAGCTGTGACAAACTCTGACCTAGATGATGCTTCTACCAGTGGTCAAAAAGCAAGTGGGTTTTCCCTGAAAGTTGATGAAAAGTTGAATGCTTTTGTTAAGTTCTCTGAGAAGCATAGGAAGTTGTTGAATTCCTTTATTCGCCAAAATCCTGGACTACTTGAGAAGTCGTTTTCTCTCATGCTGAAAGTACCTCGCTTTATTGACTTTGACAACAAAAGAGCTCACTTTCGTTCAAAAATTAAGCACCAACATGATCATCATCATCCTTCGGTGAGAGTTTCAGTCAGAAGAGCCTACATTCTTGAAGATTCTTATAATCAGCTACGGATGCGACCGCCTCAGGATTTGAAAAGCAGGCTCACTGTTCATTTCCAGGGGGAGGAGGGTATTGATGCTGGAGGCCTAACAAGGGAATGGTATCAACTTTTGTCCCGTGTTATTTTTGACAAAAATGCCTTGCTTTTCACAACTGTGGGTAATGACTCAACCTTCCAGCCAAATCCCAACTCTGTTTATCAAACAGAGCATCTCTCTTACTTCAAGTTTGTTGGTCGAGTGGTGCGTACATATCTTCTTTTTTTACTTCTGCAGTAAACGCTTTTCAGTGGGTTTTCTGACATTCTTATCACTCTGTAGGTTGGTAAGGCTTTGTTTGATGGTCAACTTTTAGATGTCCATTTCACTCGATCTTTCTACAAACACATGCTGGGGGTGAAAGTCACCTATCATGATATTGAAGCTATAGATCCTGGTTATTACAAAAATTTGAAGTGGATGCTGGAGGTCTGCTATTTCTTATATTCACATGATTTATTTTTAAACATATTGCTGCTGCCCTATTCATTTCTTATTTTTTTTACCTTACTGCTGTTGCGTTTGCAATTTATTAATGCCCCAATAATTAATCAATTTTTTACTCTTGTAGAATGATATAAGTGATGTTTTGGATCTCACTTTTACCATGGACGCTGATGAAGAGAAGCTGATATTATATGAGAGGGCAGAGGTATGTGATGCTGTTGATTAATGACTATGTCTGGGACTAAAAGCTAGTTGTTATGAGGTTGCATCTACAATTTTTGTTTCTATTGTTGAATCTGATTGTTTATGTGTTTTATTTTTTATTTTTATTTATTTATTTTTTTTTTTGACAAAAGAACTATAAAAGCCAGAGTATAATACAAACTTTATCAGTATATTTTCTGTAACATTTATGTACTATGTAATGTCATAATTTATGATAAATTAGTTTTACTTGGCTAAGTAAAAGTGTGTTTGCACAGGTTACCGACTGTGAGTTGATTCCTGGTGGTCGAAATATTAGAGTTACTGAAGAAAACAAGCGTGAGTATGTTGACTGTGTTGTGGAACATCGCCTTACAACAGCTATTAGGCCGCAAATAAATGCATTTTTGGAAGGATTTAATGAATTGATATCTCGTGATCTAATATCCATCTTTAATGATAAAGAGTTGGAGTTATTGATTAGTGGCCTTCCTGATATTGATTGTAAGTGGCTTCCGTTAATCCCTTTTACTTGTCTGAATCATTTTGTTTTGATTTTTGTTTTTCTAGAAATATATATGCGCCTGCGCTTTTAATTTGATAATAAAATTATTATACACTTATGGTTCTATTTTCCCCATGTTTTCTACTCTATTACAGTGGATGACTTGAGAGCAAATACAGAATATTCTGGTTATAGTAATGCATCACCAATCATTCAATGGTTTTGGGAGGTGCTTCTGGCTTTCAGCAAGGAGGACAAAGCACGATTCCTTCAGTTTGTGACTGGCACCTCGAAGGTACTTTTTGCAGTTCTGCATGTTCCTTTACCTCTTGGATGTACCACTGGTTTTCCTATCTCATAATCAAATAAGAATCCGATCAGAAAAGATTGTGATCCTAACATATAACTGTGTTTACTGGAATTACGTTTTCACAACAAATTTATGATCTTTTGTGCACTAGCCACACTAGAACTACCTGAAATTAGTTTTTTTTATTATTATTATTATTTTTTGGTAAATAAAAGCTTGAAGGAGCATTTTTTCGGTTCATGGTAATTTTTGGTGCTTTGTAAGCAGGTTCCTTTGGAAGGATTTAGTGCATTACAAGGCATATCGGGTCCTCAGAGATTTCAAATCCACAAGGCCTATGGCAGCACTAATCACCTGCCTTCAGCACACACATGGTACGCATCTTTTATTTCTTCAAATTTGTCATTCCTCTCATTTAAATAATGCATGCATATATTATCCTGATTATTAAAATATAGTTTATGGTTGCATATATGAGAAAATTTATCATCCGGTAGGTCCACTCCTTTAGATGATCTTCCAAGGTTTTCACATTTTGGTGGCTCTCGACTAATTATTTTTCCAATTCAGCTTTTTTGTTTTTTTAGGGGCTTCACGTAATTATGAGTTTTCATGTTATTAATTAAGCACCGGTAAATGAACCAGTTTTGTTTTCTTTAAATTTTTATACAGCTTCAATCAGCTCGATTTGCCTGAGTATTCTGCCAAAGAACAGCTACAGGAGAGGTTGCTATTGGCCATTCATGAAGGGAGTGAGGGATTTGGATTCGGTTAAGTTTCAGCGGGCATCAACGAGCTGCTCGGCTCTGTACATAAAGTATAGGACGCAAGCAAGAATGATTCAGAAGAGGTCATCATAATGGAATCCCTAAAACAATCAAACCGACCCTCTCTCTCTATTTTTTTGAAGAAACAAAAGGGTTTTTTGTGGGAGGTTGGAGCAGCAGGCTTCAATCATGACCAGCATTCATAGTGTGTTCTGATTGCATTGAAGGGTTGGGATTCTTGGATCAAGTGGCAGGCTTCAAGACCTTGATGCTCTGTTTGGGTATCAGCACATATATTTACATACATTGCTTTTATGTAAATGTTATAATCTTGATTTTGGTTAATATCATTGTAGACCTTGCTTGTCCTTTACTTTATGTCATTAATAACATTGTGCTTGAACAATTTTCAGCGTAGATGATGATTTTAGCGAACGTATGGAATTCTTTTTACTATTCATTTAATTGGGTATATTGAGTAAAGATCAAATATATATATGAACATGCCTCAAGTTGTCAGCAAAAATTAAATTCCTGTCATATGAAGTCTCTCCAAACTGTATATCTTAAAAATAGCTTGCAATTATATTTTAGAATTCAGAGTTCATGTGACAGGCTTTTGTCAGTAGTGATGTGTTAAGTTCTCTTATAAATAGGTGAGAATTAGGTGTCGCGTGTGATGTAAGGCATAGTTTTTAGACTAATTCTTGTGATTTATGGGTGAAAGTTTAGCAGGTTAGAGCAAAATTGACCGAGCGCTTGAAATTTAAAGACTTTGATATGGAGAAGTAATAAGAATGGGTGGTAGAGGTTAATACTAAAATTGACCTGCTGTTAAGATATTAGGAGAGAACTTGGAAAGTCATGATTTCTTTGAAGTCATTGAATGTTAAAGGTTGACCATAGAAATGCTAAAATTCATCGTTAGCTGTGTTTGTCCTGCCTGGGGATTAACTTTTTATATCCCTTTTTTTAATCTTTTTGATGACCTTAAGATCAAATAGGTAATTTCATGTTTGAAAAAAAAAGCATATTTGAGCCATTTTTTATGGGTTAATAAGGTATTATGCTGCTGCTGGCCTACGGATCAGTTATGAAAGCTGCATTTTGTAAGGATAGCTGTAAAGTTGTTATGATATAAATATATATATATATATATATATATATATATATAT
>JXCR01075729.1:0-62526 GCA_002079205.1 Phalaenopsis hybrid cultivar
GATAAAAATCAAGAAATATTATCTTCAAGGAGTTTCAAATGGTAGGATTTTTCAATGAAATCAGACGTAGAGGTGTAAAAGGGGATTGGTTCAAATTTGGAACATTTTATTGTATAGTCAAAACGAGGAAGAACTAGAGATGTCATGGATCTAGACGAGAACCCCGGCGACTTCCCAAGTTATCCTAATGTTTAGCTTTAGATTTGAGGAGAAATATTTAAGTGTTTTGTCCTGCCAATTTTATTAGTTAGGGCTTACATTCGTGTGAAACGATTGAGTAAAATTTATTAAGTTTGGTAGATCTCCGAGATGTCCAACAGATCTAGAGAAAGAAGCAGGTCTATGCTACNACTAGTAACTATTTTTCTAGAATATTCATTGAATTTGGTCAAACTTTGAAGGGGTGCTTGAAGTGATTCTTGGTTAATTTCTGTTATCTGTTAAAAGGGTCAATGTTTTATGGCAGCTTTCCAGTATGCAACAGGGCGTATAACATGGCCCTTCTCGTGATGTGGTGCGCCTCAAACTTATTTTATGCCAGCTTTCCAGTATGCAAATATTATATTAATGGCTCACGCCAATCCTCGTTGATACCTGCAACTGTATTTATTGTTTCTTCCTTCCCAAGCTTGTGTAGAGTTTCGAAGTCCTTTTGAGACAAGACTCGTCTTCCTTGAACCGTGACTTCAATGGAATCCTCCGAGGGACACGCCATTTCCTTAGCAAGTTTTGCTAGAGCGTCAACATGAGCATTATCTCCTCAAGGAATCCGGTAGAAAGTCACCTCAGGAATCTGCTCCAGGAGCTTCATTGTGTACCGATGGTACTCTGCTAGTCTTGGTTTCAGAATTTTGAATTGTCCGGCGACTTGTTGGATGACAAGTTGAGAGTCACCATAAATGGCAATGTATAATATCCATTAAGATTGCTAATTCTAATCTGGTGATTAAGGCTTCATATTCGGCTTCGTTGTCGGTGCGCCGCTCTGTTAGGTTGTATGAGAACCTCAACATACCCTTATTTGGCGTAATAAAGATCAAACTGATCCTTGCCTTGCCTGGTATAATGCCTGATCCATTGTTTTTCCTAGCCGATGAAGCACCATCGAAGTACATTTCCCAGCACTGCGCACTAAAAAATTCCATTTGTAGTATTTGCTCGTCTGGTAACTCGTCGTTAAGAGAGGACCCAGCTGGTAGTGGGTGTGCACCGAGAAAGTCTGCTAGTATTTGTCCCTTGATACCATGAGGGGAACAAAAGTATCAAATTGTAATAAGATCATTGACCATCTTGCTAAACATCCGGAAAGAGTTGGTCGGGTCATCAGATAATGCAATGGATTAACTTTCAAAATTAGGGGAATCTTATGAGAAAGCATGTAATTTCTAAGCTTTTGGGCGGCGAAAATTAATGTCAGACAATGCTTCTCAATAGGTGGATACCTTACCTTCGATCGGTATTAGACGAAGTGCATTTTCTTTTCCATCATCATTGACTTGGGCTAAGAGGGCTCCAGGAGAGTCATCCAAAGCCGAGGTATAAAGTATTAATGGTTTCCCCGGGATAGGGGCTGCCAAAATAGGTCTCATTAAATATTTTTTAAGGTTGGTGTTTTTTTTAATTGAAGCCGAGAAAGGCTGACACCTACTTGAGAGATTAGAAATAAAGCGTCTCAGATATGCCAACTTCCCCTAGAAGGAACATAGCTGCTTCAAGGTTTTAGAGGGAGGCATTTTTAAGATAGCTTTAACCTTATCTGGGTCGATCTCGATTCCCTGATGACGGACAACGAATCCAAGAAATTTCCCAGAGGTAACGCTAAAGGCACACTTTAAGGGATTCATTTTAAGGTCATACCGTCGTAATCATTCAAACAAGATCCTCAAATCGTACAAATGGTTTCTTTTATGTTTACTTTTGATGACCAAATCATCCACGTAGCATTCTACTTGATTGTGAATGAGGTCATCAAAAATCTTCGTCATTGCACGCTGATATGTTGCTCCGGCGTTCTTTAGGCCGGACGACATCACTGTGTAACAGAAAATTCCAATCGGTGTTCTGAAAGCTGTAAACGCTGCATCCTTGGGAGCCATCTTAATTTGGTTGTATCCCAACGATCCATACATGAAGGAGAAAATTTCATGTCTTGAAGCGATATCAACCATCATCTTTAGTATAGGTAGTGGAAACTCGTCTTTTGGACATGCCTTATTCAAATTTCTGAAGTCGACACAAACGGGGATCTGTCCATTTTTCTTTCTAACAGGTAAAATATCAGTTAACCACGTGGGGTATTACTCTTTTTTAATAAAGTTGGCGTCTATCAACTTTTTCACTTCGGTGATGACTTGTTGTTCTATTTTGAGGCACATTTTTCTGGGAGCTTGTTCTACTTAAGTTATATTCTTGTCCGCCCCAAGTTTATGGACTGCAACCTCTGGTGACAGTCTTGGCATTTCATCGTAGCTCCATGCGAAGCAATCTTATAATTCTGTTGATAGTTTAACCAATTCTACAGATTCTTCGTCATCAAGTAGAGAACTTATAAATGTAGGTCGGGGTCATTCTTTTGTCCCGAGGTTAATCTCTTTCAATTCATCCACGGTGGATTTAATTTCTTCCTCAAATTTTCTCAGAGCATTTTCTATTGGTTGATCAGTAGAGTCATCCTCTATATCGAGGCAATCCTCTTCTGACTCACCAGTAACAACCATGCTAAATTCAGACTCATCGACTGGTCCGACTGTACCAAATTCGAGACCCTCTTTTGAGTTTGGAGTTCAACTTTTACTATTCCATAATTTTTTGAAAAGTTGAAACTTATCTTTTGGCATTCGTTTCGGTAAGTGTCCCTCTTGAATTAACTTTTGAACACAATGCGATAAGTAACCAAAAGGAAATTGCATAATTCATTAGAATCAACATCCAAATTTACATGTTTTTCAAGCTTAGTAGAGGTAGAAGCACGGTCAAATTTGATCAGCTTTGAACCAATACTGCAGACTTCCTTGACCTCTAAACTCTCAACTTTTTAAGGGAGAATTGGAGTAAGCTTCACAGTATTCACATAGTGGTTTATTCGATCATACATTGTTTCATATTCATTCTTCTCTGTATCTTCGTGGGATATCTCGTACCGAGGTGTTTTCTTCTGCTTTGTCATCATTATTTTATCTTCAGAACTGTTTTCATCACCAATGTTGATAGTTGGCCTAGTCCGTTCAACAATTAAATTGATCTTTCCTCGTCCGTGTCCCCGGCCTCGACCTCAAGTGCGTGAACTAGAAGAACCTCCACCAATTCGTTGTAAGGGAGTGGTAGAAGATTGTTGAAGTGGAGTTGAATGGCTTCCTCTTTGTGATTCTTCTGAATCTTCATTTATTTTTGTCAAAATCTCGTGCGAGAAGACAATCTTCTTTGGAGGCGAGTAGTAGGCAGCGTCTTCATGGATACAACCTTCATGCACTGAAAATGGTTGTAAGTCTCCCTTGATGCAATTTTCTTGACCATCTTTGTGGTATTTGAAGCACTGGTGTAGAGATATGGAACCATATTGTGCTCATGAATCCATGGTCGACCCAATAGAGCGTTAAAGGAAGTCTCGGCATCAATGATATGAAATTTAGCGGTTGTTAGGAGTTCTCCAACCTTCATAAGTAATGTAATTGATCCAAGGGCTCTTTCTCCCTTTTGGTTGAAACATTATCTTATCGGCCATAAGCTCTTGAGTTTCAATATCCAAATAGGCCAATGTCCATAGGCTCATCAAGTTAAGAGATGCCCCAGGATCCACTAAAACTCTAGATAACACAAATTTACCAATGTTGACGGAGATGTAGAGCAGACTGTTGTGGTCGGCGGTACCGAGCAGCAAGTCCTCATCTGTGAAGGTTACCCCTGACTGTTCTCTCAACAAGCAAACTTCTTCTGAGGATGTGCCAGCCAACTGAGCTAAGAAAATTTCTGGATCAAGCAAAGCTGTAACCAGAGATTCTCTCATCTCCTTTGATAGGATCATAGCGTCGTGGATGCTTAGTCTAGCAGGCAACTTCCTAAGATGAGCTAGCACGTTGTAGTCTACTTTGCATGATCCTCCAATTTTTGTCTTGATCATGCGGCTCTTCCACTGGAGGAGGTGGGGGTATCCCTTCTTGAGTCATTATCTGTTTTCCTTTGTTTGTTGGAGCTGTTCTTGGTGGTAACACTTTTCCACTCCTTAAGTTGACTTCTGTGATTTCTTCTTCTTGAGATAACATTATTGAATCTTCCATTGTCTCTTCCTTTTCTTTAAAAAGATCTAAGTTGATGGCAAGCAGTGTACCATGAAATTTGAGAGTTGGCTCTTCATTATCGGTGCTGTCGTAAGCGATATCATTGATGTCTTCTTTGGACTTGACAACGACTTCATCAGACTCGAGTACGATTTGAAGATAATTTTGAAGGTTGGAGATCGCAGCTAGATCAGTCATAATCAGTTACGTTATCACCAGAAACAGTAAAAAAGTAGCTGAATTCACAATCATTATATTCATAAGACCTCGGAGGGATAAAAAGATAATCATACAAAGTCAAGGGTTTGAGGATTTTCTTCCCCAGATCCGAGACAACCAGTCTAGTGGAGGCAACCCCTATCCTACCTCCCGTGCTATCAATCTTGGTAGTGACGCTTTTATTATGCTTGCTCTTTGTCCTTGACGATGACAGATTTTTGGGCAAAATCTTCATCTCGGGCTCGGTATGCTGCGGACTCTCAATGGAGGCTTGTTTTGATGCAGAATGTATCTTGTTCAGCATCTTTTTGGACGATCTGCTCCAGACCTCATTCCATTTTTCTCCAGTGTTCTTAGAAGCTTGTTTCAAAGAATCCTATATTTGATTAAGGATACTCTTGAGTTCATCCCAAGTTGTACTCCATCCATCTGTTCTAGTATACAGATCGATCAAAGAAATTGACTCAGCTGAAACCATGTTTATGGAACCTTTTTCAGGTTCTCTCAAATACTCCTTCGAGATTGTTATATTCTCTTCCTTGAGGTTCTTCTCGAGCTAGCCTTTAAAGATGAAACACTTGTCTATAGTGTGCCCAAGCAACCGGTGTTATGGGCAATAATTTGGTTCATCCTTCTTATCCACCTCTTCGGGTTTCTTTGGATCAGATAGTTTATATTATGATTTCTTCATCAAGATTTTTAATATTTTAAGTACAGCTTCATCCTTGAAGTAATACACAATTTTATGTCGCTCTAACAGGGATATTCTGTTACCCTCTATTCGAGGTAATTCCTCCTGAGACGACCGTTGGTTGGATTGACTGCTCTGTTTCTGAGAGTACTGTGACAAAGACAGGCGATGTTATTTTACATATATATCTTTGTCAGTTGCTTTCCTTTGCTGATAGTTGTGACTACTCCTAATTTCTTTTCGAACACTCTAGTCACCTTAGCCCTTTTATGCGGCTCCATGTGCTTCATTTCTTCTTGAAGGCTGTTGGCTTTACTGAGTAGCTTCTTGAAGGATTTGATGGTGAGTCCCTTAAGCATGAAAGCTACTACCCAAGAATGCTTTTGAGTAGGATTTCAATCGCATGATGTTCCTGTAGCTGAGATTCATATTTCATGCTAAGGTTTCTCCACCTCAAAATATAGTCCACCAAAGTTTTGTTAGGCTTTTGCTTTTCCATCATGAGCTCTCTGATAGACACATGGTGCTGTACCCCGGCAAATCTTTTCACAAACAGTTGTTCCAACTCCAAAAATGTCTTGGCTGACCTGTTGGGTAAGTCAGCATACCAGTCGAAAGAAATTTCTGATAAGCTGCTGACAAACTACTGGCAAAGTAGAGCCTCACTATTTCTTGTTCTGGCACAACTGGCTCGAAAATGTGCTATATGTTGCTTGGGATTTCTAGTCTCGTCAAATATCTTGAAGTTTGGGACTACAAAACCCTTGGGGAAAGGAGCGGCATCAAACTCTTCCGGGTAAGGTCTACCCTTCAAAATTGATGCACCACCCTTGGATTTGGCTAAGGCGTCCCGCACTTGTTCAACCATTTGCTTGAACTCCTTTTCTGGCATGGCACTTGATTGAGAATCTTTCTTCGATTTCTCGTCTTTGTTTGCTGATGTAGCCTATCTTCTTTCATCTATAGTGTGTATGTTTTTTGGTTGATTAATCTCTGGAGAAGCCAATTGCGGTGCTTGTGATTGCCCTTGAATTGTGGCTATGGCGGTCATAGAAGCAGTCATTTCTTCTATTCTTTTCTCTAGTAGGCTAACTTGCTCATCCCTTAGGAGGATAACCCTACGCAGTTCAACTACGACATTCTCTTTGGTGTGAGGTTGAGCCTCGAGCACAGATGTGGTAGATCTGGTTTTGATCACATGGACATCCATGAAATCCTCCTCCAAGTAATCATTATAATTAAAATCTTCATTATCACTATTGACAGAAACCCTGTGCTCTCGAGCTAACTCAAAAATCTTAATCCTGAGTTTCTTAACCTTTTCCTCAATTATCGATTCCTTGATTGCTTTAAGATCTGGAGGACCCTGATGGACATCCTCACTTTTTCCTTCATCTCTCTAGCTATTGTCCCGACGATGTCGGATATTTTAGGCACTGGTTTTACTTCCTGTCCTGTACGCTTACTGAACTGTATCGGTGCAGCAACCTTGGGTACCCATACCCTCTTCTTCTTCGACGATGATGTCTCAGGATGGGATGTCTTAGTAGAGACATCAGTATGTCGAGGGAAGGTATCCTCCCCGTGGTGTAGACCAACTACAGTGTCAGGTAACCATCTGGTCTTTCTTTTTGGGATTGCAGGAATGACACGTAAGATCCTCGGACCTAGTCTCGACTTAATCGGTCGGCGACCTGCGGTCCTGTTGGTGGTATGATCGGTGGTGACTATAGTAGTATCAACTTGGTTCCCCAAATGGAACCAGACGGGAATACGCGTATTTGACTTTTCAGTCAACTTGTGAGACTTTCTAATGGACTTAACATCCTTCAAAATTAGTTTTTTCATAATAGGGGAATCAAATGTCCCACTCGCTTAAGTAATTCACTAACAGAACATCCTTCCTTGATAGTAAGCCTTCTGAAAATTGTGCTAACTTGAGTGGTAGGAGTGAACTTCCTTTCCTCCTCACTGTGTCCACGGAGTGATGGTAATGTGACAGCAATTTTCTGGATATTCTCATATCCATCAGTATCCATCAGAAGATGGAATCTACTCCCTTATATGAGTGGATAAATTTCAGGTACCACCTCTTCAATTCGATGAGGATCCTCCTCAATGGCTGTGTCTTTAGGAGTCTGGGCTTTGATGGCCCTTTGAACTCTTCTATTGCGGTTCCTTCGCTGAGTCTAGGTCAGTGGTATAGTCCTTGAGCTCGGCTCAATTTCAAACACGGGTGGTGGAAAAGTTAATCCCTCAGTCGGATCTTCAACAATCATCACTTCCTTCCCCTTAGTAGCAGTAGGGATAGCAGGCTTGGAGGGTGCCGCAATGGCAGTAGCTTTAGCCTTTTTGCAGGCAGAGAAGTCCTGAAGCCAGTTCAAGTTGAATTTTGCAGACGGTTCTTGCATTTCCAGAGTAGCGATCTTCATTACCACAAATGGGGCTTTCTCGAGGGTAACCTCGAGGTCTTCAAATCCAGCTCTGAACTTGATGGTGGGAGCGACGTTACGGGTGCTGCGGTCTGTTGGCAGGTTGCAGGAGAAGGTCAACGTTGGGTAGGCAATTGCAGCGAGCTTTAAAACAGAAAGTTTAGGGTTAGATAAATGGCCAAAAACCTCATAATCTTTAGTGCAAGCACTGAAAATGGAGGTCGATCTGTAGACCGGGCGGGTCTTAATTTATAGGTATTTTGACTTCTTTGTTTAAAAAAGGTGTAAAATTAATATAAGAAAATTTCAAAGTGCGCGCAGCACAACATGATTTGGTCTAATTTGCAAAATAGCAAATCAAATTTGGAAGGGAGATGTGAAGAAATTTTAGGACCTAGTGCGGGACCCAATTAGTGGAAAAGAATGCCGAGGTGAAATTAGTCCACCAACACACCTTTTGGGGATACGACCCAATATAGAAATTTAAAGAGTACTTATTGGCCTTCTTAACCCCTCTGTTTAAAAAAGGTTGAACAGCTAGTCCTGAAGTCCAATGAGTTGGCTGTACTTTCCCAAGATATAAATGGGTAAAGTATGTCAACGGAAGAAGAGTAATTTGGTCCAAGAGGGACATGGAAACATTATCGATGTGTGAAATTTATATTTCTTGATTTGTATGGAGAGAAAAACACATCCCCGGCGAAGTCGTCAGAAGCTGTTGGCGATATTTCAGGTTGGAGGGGAGTTGCCCGTAAGAAGCTATCAGTTACTGGAATCGAAATCCCGTCGCCCGCTTCAGAATGACGTTGAAGTATGAAATCAAACTGACCCCTTATTTTTTGTAGTTTAAAATGAAAGAGCATTGTACCTCAAATCCTATATCTATCCCGAAGGATAAACACAAGACTTGAGGACGAGGATCGATCAAATAAACTAAGGAAAGTATGACTTTCGTTTGGTCTGCGAAACCTTTGTATTTTCCAACAAGTTCCCCGATTTAATATATTGGATTAAATACATTTTATATTAAGCTGGGTTCAGACATGGTTCCTAAAAGGGAAAGCCCCTATAGTTAATTACATCTTAAATAACCAAAGTCACTTAAGAAGTCTCTCGATAAAAATCAAGAAATATTATCTTCAAGGAGTTTCAAATGGTAGGATTTTTCAATGAAATCAGACGTAGAGGTGTAAAAGGGGATTGGTTCAAATTTGGAACATTTTATTGTATAGTCAAAACGAGGAAGAACTAGAGATGTCATGGATCTAGACGAGAACCCCGGCGACTTCCCAAGTTATCCTAATGTTTAGCTTTAGATTTGAGGAGAAATATTTAAGTGTTTTGTCCTGCCAATTTTATTAGTTAGGGCTTACATTCGTGTGAAACGATTGAGTAAAATTTATTAAGTTTGGTAGATCTCCGAGATGTCCAACAGATCTAGAGAAAGAAGCAGGTCTATGCTACTCTCTCGATGCCTGGTGGAAAATCCCGAGTTCCTTTTAAACTTATTATGTTGCTTAATAATTCATCCTATAACAACCCTAAAAGCTCAGTGAACATTGATTTCTCAATTATCACTAAGAATAGGTTAATTATCATTTATCATTTAATTTGAAAATTATGTGAGTGAATTCCGTTGAAGGGGAAGTTAGTGTAATTTGAACACTTAGCCCAATTTTTAATCCTAATTGGGCTTAGTGGTGTTTCAAGGTTGTTTGATTTAATTATGTTTTTTTTCTCTAATCCTCATTTAGTCAATTTTTATTTAGCCTAAGTCATCACTGAGCTCTTTAGACCTAAGTGAGTGTCTTAATTAGTTTTGAAAAGGGTTAAGCTTTAAGTGGTCATGATTCATGATTTGGTAAATGAGTGTCTTAATTAGTTTTGAAAAGGTTAAGCTTTAAGTGGTCATGATTCATAATTTGAATTTTCTTTAAATCAAAATAAGGGTATTAAGTTGATTAATTATTGACTTCAAAAGTCATACCCCTAAGTCCAGGAACATTTAATTTTAATAAACTTCCAAATTTTTAATGATTTAGAAATTTATTAACTTATCTTTTTTTAATGAGGAAAGTGAAATTGGTTTCTACCACTTAACCCCTTGTGTTTCAAGCATCAAATAAATTGATTAAGATCAGAGCTTTCAAATTTTTAATGATTTAGAAATTTATTAACTTATCTTTTTAATGAGGAAAGTGAAATTGGTGTTAACCCCTTATGTTTCAAGCATAAAAGAAATTGATTAAAATCAGAGGTTACCCATTTCCCTCCTTGACTTAAGCCTAAATGTTAATTAAGGCTAAATTTTTAAAATTACACATTTGCCTCTAAGGCTCTAACACTTCATAATTTGTCAAATTCAGATCAAATGACTTTGAAATTTTTTTTTACCTCATTCATGGGTCAATTAAGACATCAAAAGAGAAAATGTGAATTTTCAGAATTTAATTTATTTTATATAATTATTTTCATGCAAAAATAGGATCTTTCAAAGAAAATTCCTAACTTGACCAAGATAAACTCTTGTGCATTGAAATGTTTACTGGAGGTAGACCTAGACTAGAGAAGCCTTTGAACAAAATTTCAAAATTTTTTGAATTCTCTGTGATTTATTAGAATTATTTTAATTTTTGGGATATTTAATAAAAATAAAATATTTTAAATGGTGAAAATTAAGTTTTGCATTTTGAAAAAATCTCTATATGGTTAGAGAACCAAGAGAAGCAAATTTCATATTTTTCTGATTCTTGTTTGATTGATTGGAATTATTTTGGTGAAAAAAACTCATTTTTAGCCTTTAAAAATAATTTTTAAGATTTGAAATTCAAGATCTTTATTTAGAATATTAGGAAAAATATTCTAATTGTTNAATTTAATTATGTTTTTTTCTCTAATCCTCATTTAGTCAATTTTTATTTAGCCTAAGTCACCACCGAGCTCTTAAGACCTAACTGAGTGTCTTAATCAGTTTTGAAAAGGGTTAAGCTTCAAGTGGTCATGATTCATGATTTGGATTCTATTTAAAAATCAAAATAAGGGTATTAAATTGATTAATTATTGGCTTCAAAAGTCATACCCCTAAGTCCAGGATCATTTAATTTTAATAAACTTCCAAATTTTTAATGATTTAGAAATTTATTAACTTATCTTTTTAATGAGGAAAGTGAGATTGGTTTCTACCAGTTAACCCCTTATGTTTCAAGCAAAAAAAAAATTGATTAAAATCAGAGGTTACCCATTTCCCTCCTTGACTTAAGCCTAAATCTTAATTAAGGCTAAATTTCCAAAATTACACATTTACCCCTAAGGCTCTAACACTTCAAGTAAAATTAAATTCAAATGACTTTGAAATTTTTATCCTACCTCATTCATGGGTCAATTAAGACATATCAAATGACTTTGAATTTTTTTTCTACCTCATTCATGGGTCAGTTAAGACATCAAAGGAGAAAATGTGAATTTTCAGAATTTAATTTATTTTATATATTTATTTTCATGCAAAAATAGGATCTTTCAAAGAAAATTCCTAACTTGACCAACATAAACTCTAGTGCATTGAAATTTTTAATGGAGGTAGACCAAGACCAGAGAAGCCTTTGAACAAAATTTCAAAATTTTTTGAATTCTCTATGATTTATTAGAATTATTTTAATTTCTGGGATATTTATTAAAAATAAAATATTTTAAATAGTGAAAATTAAGTTTTGCATTTTGAAGAAATCTCTATAAGGCTAGAGAACCTAGAGGAGCAAATTTCATATTTTGCTGATTCTTATTTGATTGATTGGAATTATTTTGGTGAAAAAAACTCATTTTTAAAAATAATTTTTAAGATTTGAAATTCAAGATCTTTATTTAGAATATTAGGAAAAATATTCTAATTGTTCTTAAGTGATTAGGATGTAATTTAGAATATTTCCATGAATTTTATTATTTTTGGGTTTTTTATGAATTTTTAATTATTTTAAATATTTCAAATAGGTTAAAAATCAAGTTTTTATCCTAAATATTTTTTTTTATTTTTATAAATATCCCTAATCACAGAGAACTCAAAAAACTAAATTTCATAATCTTTTGAGTTATATTTTGATTTTTAAAAATCATTTAAGTGTCGAAAGTGATATTTATATTTAAAAATCAACTTAAGTTATCAAATGAACTCAAAATATTTTGAAATTTTTATGATGAGTTATCTGGATCATAAATCACAGTGGAGATCAAAAATAAAGTCATTTAATTTTTTTTATTTTCCAAAATTAATTATCTTAGTGATTTTGTGTTTGTAAAATTTAAGGGTATTTTAAATGGCTNATTCAAATAAGTTAAAAATCAAGTTTTTATCTTAAATATTTTTTTATTTTTATAAATATCCCTGTTCATAGAGAACTCAAAATACTAAATTTCATAATCTTTTGAGTTATATTTTGATTTTTAAAAATCATTTAAGTGTCGAAAGTGATATTTATATTTAAAAATCAACTTAAGTTATCAAATGAACTCAAAATATTTTGAAATTTTTATGATGAGTTCTCTGGATCATAAATTATAGTGGAGATCAAAAATCAAGTCATTTAAATGTTTATATTTTCCAAAATTCGGAGATAAAAAATCAAGTCATTTAAATGTTTATATTTTTTCAAAATTAATTATCTTAGTGATTTAGTATATTGAATGAACTCAAAATATTTTGAAACTTTTATGATGAGTTCTCTGGATCATAAATCACAATGAATTAAAAATCAATTTAAGTTATCAAATTAACTCAAAATATTTTGAAACTTTTATGATGAGTTCTCTGGATCATAAATCACAGTGGAGATAAAAAAGCAAGTCATTTAAATGTTTGTGATTTCCAAAATTAATTATCATAGTGATTTAGTATTTGGAAAATTTAAGGATGTTTTAAATGACAAAGTCATTTAAATTTTTTTATTTTCCAAAATTAATTATCTTAGTGATTTTGTGTTTGTAAAATTTAAGGGTATTTTAAATGACTTGACCCATAAAATTATTTCCAAAAGCTTCTCTAGTCATGGTGGACCTTCCAAAATTTTCTTAGGATTTTCTAATGCTAATTTCCATGATTATTTTAAAGAAGTAATGTGCAAGATCTTGAAAAATATGGATCTCTGTATAAGAACGTCATCTGACTGTGGAAAAATCAGAGGATGTTTCCCCTTACAAAGGCTACAACATGCCAAAATTTCAAGCCAAGGTGAGGTGTCAATATGCCTGGAGAATCAAATGATTCCAAATAGTGTTTAATTAATTAAAAACATTTTATGCATCAAATCGACTTGAAATTTATTTCACATTATTATCAAATGTTCACTAAGTAAGGTGGTATTTTTATTTTATTTTTGTGATTTTTCTACACCAAGTTATGTATTTTTGAAGTTAGAGGTATTTAAATAAATAGAAAAAAGGCCCTATTTTTCTATTTAAACAGCGCGTGCCACCTCATCCTACGACGGCTCCGAAGGCATGCATGGTGCGCTTAGGTTGGACGCTGCCGTCCACGTAGCTTGCTGACTTGGCCCATTGTTTATGTCCCGAAGTGTCGTTCAGCTCGATCTCCTCCATCTGTTTGATACACGCGCGATCAGACGGCGCATGGTCATTGCCCCCATTGCCGTAGGCCGAGAGCCATCCACCTTCAAGGCCTAAGATCTCTCTCGTTGCTCAGCCAAATTAAGTGAATTTTTTTTAAAATACTCGCCTTTGTGAAAAGAACATATCCATACAGCTAATGTGTCATGAAATTAAGCTCAAGAAAATGGAGAATCAAGATAGACTCGGGAGGAGGAGAAGTTTTATACATTTGCTCTTAGAAGGGAGGCTTCAATCAGAGGTGTTTGACATGTTCGTTGGGGTCCAAGGAGGCTAGCGATTGAGTCCCTGGTCTCACTATAAGGCCTAGGTATGAATTCAACCAAGCTCAATTTCAGGTGTTGGTCTAGAGCTATGGTGGAGGCTTTTTCAGAGGGTAATTTGATGGGGCTTTGTCTTCTCTTGCTATTGTGAAGGCGTGGGCACAAGAAATTGAAGTTTGGTGGATTTTTGAGAGATTTCTTGTTTCTGCCCTAAATTTTAAGTTCAAAATTAGGGTTGTACAAGGGGAATCAAGATAGTGGAGTGATTGGAATGGGCTATGGAGATCTCAAGGAAGCTCTGTGAGTGATTTGGGAGGCTCTCTTTGAGAAAAATTTTTGCACACTCCCATGGTCGTGAAGGTGAGTTTTTATAAAAATGGTCACGGGGTGGCTCTCAGAGCACAAGCTTGGGTGCATTGTGGTGCTTAGGTGGAGGGCAGAGGAGCTCTTCAATTTGATTTGGATGAGCTGGCCTCTAATAGGTGCCATGGGGGTGGCTCTCAGTTTTGAGCTTTTCCGACCATTAGGATGGCCGCCCAGCCAGGGGGAGGTGGCTAGGAGCTCAGCGAACCCAGAGGAATCCATCATAACAATTTAATGCAAATGTGCTTTGATTTGGCAAAGATATCTTAAGAATGTGTATTTTTGGGAATAAGATCCCTTAATTTGGGGAAACTTTGGTCCATGGATTTATTTAGGTGGTTTCATGGTGTTTGTACTGGTCACTAAGTCCAACTATTGGCTGTGATGGAGTTAATTTGGTGACTTTAGGGTGGTTAGATCACATTTAGTGCATGGGTCCAAGTGGGTACAGAGTTAATTTGGTGGCTTTAGGGTGGTTAGGTCACATTTAGTGCATGGGTCCAAGTGGGTGGCTTTAGGGTGGTTAGGTCACATTTAGTGCATGGGTTCAAGTGGGTGCAAATGACCAAAACTTGGGTTTCTTAGCCATGTCAATTGGCCCAAAAAAATATTTCATTTGGTTTAGATGATCAAAAGGAACAACTTTGGTGAAGAATGGAAATGGTTTTGAGTTAAATTGAAGGGTCAATTTGAGGGAAATTTGAACCTTAATCAATTTGGGTCATGTTGGGCTAGGCTTGCGTCTAGCTTGGGTTAGGCTTAGGCAAAGTCCAAATTGATTGTTGTAAATGGTCAATAGGGACCTCATGAAGAGTTTTCAACAAGAATTGGATGGCAATTTGGATGTTAAGGCAATCAATTGGGTGGGGACTTAGCCAATTTGGGGCTAAATTTGGAAATTTTGGATTTAGGCCAAAATTAAATGGATATGAGGCTTCACTAAGGCCAATTAATGGTTAATTTTGAAGTATATGAATGTTATCAAGATTTTGAAACATTAATTGGGGCTAATTTGTGAGGCTATGTTCAATTTGGTGAGATTATGTCATATTGTCAAAATTGGGGCTTTAACCTAACTCAAAATTGGGTTGAAATCATGGACCAATTGAGCTTAAATCTGGTTTAATTTGGTCATATAAAAAGTGAATTTGACTTTAGGATTGAAATTTGGGTCAATTAAGATCAGATTGATGGATATTTGAGTTGAATTTGGGGAATTTGGGCCCCTTAAAGAAAAATTTGGGGATTTTCGTTAAAGATTATAAAATTAGTCAGATTGAGTCATGTGGTAGTTGAGAGAACTAAAATTCGGAATATTTTAAATTTATTGGGATTTTCTGGGAATTTTTGGAATTTTTGGAATTTTTGGCCCAAGAGGGGTATTTTGGTAATTTGGGGGTGTTTTAGGGGTAAAAGGCCAAGATGAGTATTTTGGTAGAGTTGAGGTACCAACCATCACCAACAAGCCATGGAACAATGGAAACTCCATTTTGGGTCCTCTACATAGTGGTCTTAGCTAAACCATAACCCTAGGGCTAGTAGGTTTAGGGGACCATCTACATGAGTATCACAAAAGATCAAGGGATCTAGGCTAGAAATTTGAGTTCAGAGTTGTTAGTTTATGTGAGTGTAGATGAGAGTAGTGAGTGAATTAGCTCCAGACCAACACCCAAGGTCAACCTTAAGGTGCAACAGTCCTAAGGGTGACTCATCTTGAGTTTCCCCCACAGTGATCCCACCTACTAAATGCTAGAGGTTGAGACCAACATGTGGGACCTCAATTCGAGTAAAGAAGAGGGTAGAATTTTTATTGGTGAGGTTTCCATGTCTAGTTTTCTAAGAATAGTCAATAGAAAAATTCTATGGCTAGACCTTAGGCTACTAAAAGGGGAAAACTAAACCTCAACCAAAAGTGAGTTCAACAAGGCTTAAGAGTTGTTTTTATCTTATATGGGTTAGACAAGAAGATATGGGTTAAGCCTAATTTGAGTAAATCTTAAGAGTTCAGTTTAGGTCTAATGTGGGTTAGACCTAAAGATTAGGGTTAACCATAATTATATTAAGGCTTAAAGGTAATGCTTAGTTCAAAAATGGGTTAGACCTAAGGAATAAGGTTAAGCCTAATTTATTTATGTCTGAAGGGTTAATTTTAGATCTAATATGGGTTAGATCTAATGATTAGGGTTAAGCCTATTTTGATTAAGTCTTAATGGTTAGCTTTAGGTCTAAGATGGGTTAGAGTTAAAGATTAGGATACATTAACCCTATAATATCAACCTAAAATCAGATGAAATAACCAATCTTAATCCTTTAAATCTAATGAGTGAAAGTAACAAACTATGTTTGAGAAAATTTGGGCTAAAGCTTAAATTTTTAAAATTTATAATTTTCCCCTAAATGATAAAATTGTTACTTTAGACTTTTTCAAAGTTTGGAAATTTTAATTTAGGAATTAATTTAAATACCTTAAATCTCATAACCATTTTTCACTTGAATTCCCAAATTTCTTATTTCTTTTAAAATTATTTCACAAATTAATTATGGGGTTGATAAAAAATTGGTGATTTTTAATTAAGAGATAATTTGAAACCTCGAAAAATTCTGAGAATGTTCCCATTATTAAAAGAAGTAATTCGTGCAACTTTTATGTTTTTTATTTATATATAATTTTTAATAATTAAAATAATCTCGGTAGTAGTTATTTAAATAAAAATTAAATATCATTTATTTTTTGAGAATTTTATTTTTGTCATTTTCTCCTGTCTCATAAGTTCGGTGGTAATTTTTATTTGTTTTATGAGTTTTCTAGGCAGAGATGATTTTTTAAAAGTTGTTTGATTTTCTGGATTTAAACAAATTGGAAACCTCCTTATTTTCTACTAATCTAACGCAACGTCACATCTCTCCTCGATAGCTCTGAAGCCCACATAACGGTCTCTGGTTCATAATGCTTTCTACGTTGTCGTCTTAGCTGGCCCGCATTTCGGTCCTCCATTTTACATGGATGAATGGTTTGGCTTAATCGATGCCATCCATTTTGGATACATAAAAATGGCGACATCCGTTCAACATCTTTGGGGGAAGATTATTTTAATACCATCCATGTTTAAACAATATGATCTCTCCCAATTTTCCATGAAATCACATGGGGTTTATTTCAAAAGCTTCATCTAACCAAGGTGATCACATCCGTACAATTAGTTGAGTATGCAATGCAAATTTCTTTTATAAAAGACCAGACCCAATAAAATTCTTAGTTTAAATGATCTATACCTTTGCCCAATAGGTGTGGCCTCAATTGTTTTTTTAGACACGATTTCCTTGACCTTACGGAGCTCCTCCTTAATTCAATTTGATCTGAAATTGGGCCTAGGTATATTATATATGAACTGGTGGCTCAGTTTGGTCTTGAGGTAGGCTAGAGGGCTCAAGAAGGCTCAATTTTGATTGGAAATTTCTTTGTAAGGCTCAAAGAAACTTTTGGAAGAGTTAATATGAGGTTTTGTTAGAGTTCATATCACAATCAAAATTTTTTCTAGATTTGGTTTTGAAAAATCGAAAATCCTAGTGGGATTCATGCTTTAGGGAGATGAGGAATCTACTGCCTATTGCTTGGATAAGAGTTTCTTAGTTATGTTCAAAGGTCTGGTGGTTTAATTGGAGAGCATCATGCCCTCTTGAAGCTTTTGGGTTTGGTCTGATGGCCATGGGAGACTTGGATGGCCAAAATTAGCATGATTTAATTTCTCTAGCTCCTCTTAAATGTTTGTAGAGATCATGAAGAGGAGCTATGGGGTTAATTCTTCTCCTTTGATAGTTTTTCCAACTTGGCTCCAATGGACGAATGGGGAGAATTCTAATGCATAGAGGCATTGGTGAAGGGTGGAGGTGTGGTAATTGGACATGGCAGATGTTCTTCTTGACCTAAGCTTGAAGGGACCTGAGTTATTTGGACTAGGGTGCCAAATATGTGGTAAAGTAGGTAAGCATGACCTCATTTGTCTCCTTTCTCTTATTTTATTATTATTATTTTATGTGAATATGGGTTATTTAATGGCCTGATGGGTTAATGAGTGACCTATTAGATCATGGTCTTGGACCATGGGCCTAATCCATTGGCTTGATCCATAGGTTAAAGCTTTGGGCTTTAAGCTTTAAATTAGGTTTTTACGGATAAACTTCTGCCCAATGGATCATAAATTCACTTTTTAAATTAATTAAAAATTAGTTAATTAATTATGAGAATGAAAAGTTAACCATAAGATCATAAGTTGATCATTGTGTCTTAGGGCTGACCATTTTACCTTAGGTTGATTATTAGACCAATGTTTATCATTTAGACCATAGATTGACTAATTGGACCAAAGGTTGACTAATTGGACTTTTTGTTGACCGATTAGAACAGAATGGTCAATTTGACCATATTATGTTGGGTTGACCATAGGTTCAATGGGCAGTTCATATGATCCATTGTTGATCCTGTTGACCAAAGATTGACCACGATGGTTAGGTTGACCCAATGGGCTAATTGTTGACCATATGGTGCTTTGGTTGACCATAGGGTCAACGGATTGGTCATATTCTCTACTGTTGACCATTTTGACCAAGGGTTGAAAAGGATGATCAGGTTGACGATAGGGTGGTTGGGTTGACCATATGATCAGTGGATTACTAATATCGTTTAGTTTTGACCATGTTGAATAAGGTTTGACCAAGATAGTTAAATTGACCACATGCATTATTTGGTCCCATCTAGGTCAAAATAAGGTTACATATGATTCACTTTCACCATCCTAGGGTTTCATCTCTTTCGATGATCAAACAGACAAACTATGGTTTTGGCCTAAGTTTTAGGGTTTTTTAAGATTAGAGAGACTATTTGTGATGCTAGGGATCAATTTGGGTGTGTCCCTTCCTAAAATGAAATTGATGGTCATTGTGGACCTTAGGGTTTCCAAGTTGATCTAAGTGGCCAAGGGTATGTCTTACCTCTAGTAGTCAATTCAGGCACTAAACCTTAAACCAACTCAGTCAAGGGATTGGGGGCTTGAGCTTCTTCATGTAGATGAGATGAGTCTTCACAAAAGTGAGGTGATTAGTACTTGATAATGACATTATATTTAGAATTCAATAAAATTGTTTTTGTCTATTCAATTGGTTTCACCAATATACCTTCAACAGATAGGCTGGTTAGCAGGTGAATTAATTGAATTAGCTTATATTTTGTTAATCTTCATTGGCTATCCATTCAATTAAAATATACACCTCGACTTGTGCAATGTAGGAACCATCCATCAACCCTTTAATCTGTGGAAACAAAGACAATTTTAATAGAAGAAGAGTGTCGGAAATAATGAGTATCTAATTGAGATGGACCTTTCCCATGTCTAAACTCTTTATGTCTTCTATATATCCTACAATTTGATAAAGAAGAAGGTTGCAAAGGATGTAGTTAATCCTTCAACTACAAAAAGATACACCAGAGTTTAAGCACAACGAGAAGACTAATGATAAATGCCTTGACCCAAGAGTTATTTTATATCAAGTTTTAAACTCCTAAATATAGCAAAACAATCACTACACAAACACATCAACATAGATTCAAGCACACTACAAAATAATGACATACAAATACAAACATCGGTTACCTCCTATAAAGTGCTTAGTTAAACATCTTTAGCATGACGATCTCGGATATATTACTTCGGATGACACAACATCAAGACCTCATTTATCATAAATCTCTCACCATGAAAGTTTGGTTTAAGTCTCTAACCATTCACTTTAAGCACTCTACGACTCTTAGGATCATCGATATGAATATCTGTAAAAGGATTATCCCTTACTTCAGAAAATGGTCCAGGCAACCTCGACTTAAGTTTTGTTGGAAATAATTTTAATTGCATATTTTATAATAAAACCTTCTGTCCAGGCTCAAGGCTTTTTCTAAGAATCTCTTGATTGTTCCATTTCTTCATTTTCTCTTTATATATTTTTTTCATTTTTATAAGATTCTTGCCAAATTGCAGCGAGTTCTTTTAACTATAGCAACTTTCTCTCACCAGCTTCCTTCATGTTGTAAATGAACTCCTTAACAACCCAATATGCTTTGTTCTGTAATTTAACAGGCAAATGTAAAATTTTGTCAAATATGACCCTTTATGGAGGCATACTTATATGTATTTCATAAGAAATCCTATAGGTCATAAAGTATTGTCAAGTCTTAAAGTCCAATCCTTTCTCCTAGAAATGATGGTTTTCTTTAAAATCCTTTTGATCACTCTAGTTGACACTTTTGTTTATCCACTCATATAGGGATGATATGTTGTGGATATCCTAAGCTTTATGACATACTTATCAACCAATGCCTATCTTATCACATCACTAATGAACACTCCAGTCATAAATATGAACCAATTTCTTCTACTATTTGTATATTAGATCATAGGGTAGAATATCACTAATTATACAATTCACTATATTGGTATACAACAAAAAGTTTTATCTCAGTAATAGTAAGCAGTTTCTCAACAAGTAAATTTTCAATAATATTTTCATCACTTTTAGAAGAGTTTTCATTATTTAGTCTCGATATATTATTTGTTATCACATTCTCAATAACTTTTCTATCAACTATTTTGATATGGCTCTCTTGTAGTAGTAGGCCCATTTGATCGACATTGGTTTGACATCCATTTTTGACATCAGATATAAAATATTGGTATTATCAAGATGAATAGTACAGTTGGTACCAATGAAATCCAATTTAAATTTTTTGAAAGCATATACTATAGCTAACAACTCTGTTTTAGTTGGGGTGTAGTTAATTAGAGCTTCAATAAGGGTCCTACTAGCATAGTATATAACTCAAAACTTTTTTTCTAGCCTTTCTCCTAACACTACTCCTACAACATAAGCACTGGCAAGATACTTTAGCTCAAATGGCTTCTCTCAATCATTTGAGACATCAATAGGAGTGGCTAACTTCCTCTTTAAAGGTTTGAAGGTAGCTAAGCAATTCTTGTCAAAATGAAATAAAACAACCTTTTCTAACAGTTGGTATATAGGTTTGGCGATTTTTGACTTTGTTCTTAATGTATCGGCGATATAATCCAACATGCCTGAGTAAATCTTTAACTCCCCTCACTGAAGTGAATGGTGGAAGTTTCTCAATAACTTGAATTATTGATGGACCCACCTCCTTACCTTTCTCAGAATTTTTATGTCCTAACACAATTCCTTCTTAGAGCATGAATTAACAATTTTTTCCATTTGAGGACAAGATTTGTTTCTTTAAAATGTCTCAATACATTGGCTACATGATCCAAACATGAAAAAAAGGAAGGTTAAAATTGTGAAAAATGATCCATAAATAGTTCTACTCCCTTCTTAATTAGGTCACAAGAAATCAAAATTATGCATTGCTAAAATGTTTGGGTTCATTTCATAACCTAAAATACTTTCTTCTAAAAGCAGAAGTCCCGTATGGACTTATGAATGTAGTCTTATCCTAGATTTTAGAAGCTATAGCGACTTGATGATACGTATACCTTCCATCCACAAAACAGAAATATGGGCGGCAAGCTACCCTATCCAATATTTGGTCTATGAAGGGTAAAGGATAATATTCGCTTCTGGCGACTGAGTTTAGTTTCTTGTAATCAATATATATACGCAACTCAATGACATATCTAATGAGGATCAATTCAATCTAGTGGGGATTGGTTCATTTTGTTGGTTCACTTGCATAGTCACATCCCCTTTATTAAAAACACAATAGAAAGGGCTAACACAAGCACTATCTGAAAGGGGATAGATAGTACCTACATCAAGCCATTACAAAATCTCCTTTTTTGTTATTTCTTTCGTTATAGGGTTCAATCTCATTTGAAGATCTACCTGAGGTTTACGATTTTCTTCCATCGGGATCTTATGCATACATATATAAGGACTAATCACAGCTAAAGTCCATATAATATTTTTCTTACAACTCCTCAAGGAATTCCTTAGTTATTCCTCTTGAGATTTTGTCATATGAGGACATTCTTACTGTTAATGTAGATGACTTCCTAGCTCAAGTTCATGGGATTCCTCAATAAAAGGAATAAGAGGTTTATAATGTCTTATTGTGTCATGTATCTCAAACCTAATCCTAACTTTTTTAGGGTTATCTTCAAATAATAAAGCAGATTCATCGTTAAAAAAATATTCTTCTTTTGTTGAAATTCACAAAAATCAGGAAATTGATGGCTTAATATATGATCATTGAAATCCATCCTATAACATGAATCTTTATTATAATTAGAAGGGAATTCTATAGAGTTCAACACATTTAATGTTACCGTCTAATCGTTAAATTTCATAATTAACTGTTCCTTTTGTAAATCAATCATAACACGTCCAGTGGTTTTATCTTCCTCCATTTCTAGTACAATGAAGTCAATAGGAAAGGTAAATTTATCACCTTCACTAGAAAATTATTTATAACACCTCCCAGATCGAGTGATCAACAAGATGAGGGTTACAATGGTAGGTATCACCTCTCTTAATCCTTACCACTTAAAAATGGAAAATTTCATAAGGTTCATACTGACACCTAAATCACATAAAGTCTTCCTTTAAAACTTTTTTCCAATTGCACATAAAATGGTCGAGCTCGCTCCCAATATCCTTATGCTTTGAGGAACCTTCTTCTGAATGATGGAACTGCACTCCTCCTTGAATACTATAGTCTCATAATCTTAAAATTTATTCTTTTAGTTGTGTATATCCTTAATGAAGTTGACATAGTCGAACATCTACTACAGATCTTGAGCAAAAGGGATGTTAACCGTCAACATCTTAGATACTTATTCGAGCCATAGTTGATCCACCTTTTCCATCTAGAGTCCATAAGGAAATGGTGGTGGCAATCTTTCTATTTTTTTCTTACTGGGTGAGACTAGTCTCCATAAATCTTTAGAAAGGTTACTAATAGGTCTTTCAGGTTCTATAGTCTCCTTCTCCAATCCAACATCTTTTTGTATCACTTCTTCCAACTCTCTTCCACTAGTCAATTTGACTGTCATGACATGCTCACTATTCTTTTCTTAGGAATAACTTTAATTTTACTAGGAAATGTTCCTTGGGGTGGACTGCTATGTGATTTTAGAATCTATCCCAGTTGGTTCCCTATATTTCTAATAGATGCACGATAGCTTGTAACTTATTTCTCATTTGTAAAAGCAACTTCCTCCCAAGACTGTTTCTTCTCCTTAAACTATTGGTTAGAGTAAAATCCAGGAGGATAAGAGGGTCTCAGATTCAAACTACCCTGATTGTTGCAATTTCCAAAAGGGATGTGTTGATTACTCTCTATTGTTTGTTTCCTACATTTTAATTATTTTTTAAACCAAAGTTTAGGTGATTCTTCCAACTAGGATTATAATTGTTAAAATATGGATTGTTTGTCCGATTTTTAATTGCATTGATGGTATCAAACAATAAAGTATTAGCATTAACCAATTATCCAAATACAATTTCCTCAACGACTTTTCCTCCTTGAGGTTGGTTCATTCCAAACTGATCTAGCTTCCTAGATATCGCTGGTACTTAAGAAGTTAAAATTGAAATTTAGTCTGTTTCTTGTACATTTACTACCTTTTTAGTTTCACTCTTTCAGAAATACATTGAAAGTAGTTGGCAGCCATCTCCTCAATCAGAGAAAAGGCTTCATCAAATAGCTTTGACATAAGCAACAAACAAGCGACGACATCTACAATAGAACTAAGAAGTCCTACTAAACTATTGTGAAAGTCCAAATTATCAGCCGTCAGGCAGTGCATGATGGGAGAAATTTCAAAGAAGTTCCTAAAATCGCTTCCAAGTTTCATAAATCGACTCACCATAATAATGCCAAAATTAAGTTATATTAGTCCTCAATTTAGCCATTTTTTTACTATGAGAAATATTTAGTTAGGAATTTTTAGGTTGAGTCACTCCACATCCCATTAAATCCAATTGCTAATGAATTTAACCATAATTTGGCTTCCTTGTTTGTTAAGGAGAAACAGAAAACCCCCAACATCATTGGAAACACCGTTATAATGTATTAAAATGAAGCATGATGAAGAGTTCTAAACTACCTACATATAAGATTGATTCCTTAGATAGAGTTCCCCCAAATTGGTTGTTCTGCACTATTTGGATGATAAGATGTTTCAGCACAAATGTGTTAGCCTCGACAAAAAGATTATGAATGCTTAAGTGGATTTCATCCTCCATAGGGTTATCATATTCTCTTATGGGTCTATGTGCATTTTGATGTTCATGGGCTGGTTCCTAAATTTCAAAGTTGTTGTGTAAATTGTATGCCATCTCTCTTATTAGTTATTCATGTCTCTTTTGATTTCTGATTTTTTAAATTGTTCTCTATAGCTCAGAATCCTAAATCACAAGTCCCGTAGGTTTTGAACTATGCATATATAAACTAAAGAATCTAATAGGTAATATTGACAAAAAATCTAACAAAAATTCCCTCCCTTGTAATGATATAAGTGGAGTACAAAAAATATAAAGTGAAATTTATAAATATGACTTGTGACAAATAGAACCAAATCTCTTCTTTACCTTCTCCCATGTGTATAAAGAAGATTGGTTAAAATGACTTTAGTTCCTTAAATCTCATGTTGATCCCCTCAAAGGATATTTTCCTAACACTTGCATCTCGCTACAAAGCATATTAATCAATAACTCATAGTTCAATGTGAATAAACAAGTTGATTCTACCATAGCTCTCCCTAGTCATTATGGTTCCCAACACATTTTAATATTTCACTTGACCAAAACGAAAAGTAAATGAAGATCTAAAGGTTAGTCATCACATTTAATAATTAAAAGTAATTTCACATTACTTAGCATTCCTACAAATATTACTTAATCATTACATACTAAAATAAAGAGATTTACTAAAGAAACATGAGAGAAACAACACACAAAGTAATTAAAATAAAAAAATTCATTATCCAAATGTTTACAACAGAAATACAATAATAAAGACAAAAAAAACTTATCTTCCTCTCATTTATAATGACTTGAAGATGCTCCACTAATGCTCCCCTGACTCTTGGCTCCTACTTCTAAAGGCTCTCCCCATCCTTTGAGCTAGAGGATGAACGATACACTACAAAGCAATACAATACCCTCAATTCATCTATCTCTCCACCCTTAACAACCATACCTATCATTAAACCATTCACTCTCTGATCAAGAGCAAATTAACTAACCCAATTATTTAATATAAAGACAAGGCCCAACTCAAGTATAGCCCAAACTAACCCATACCATAAAACCCTAGTTGTGACCCAACTCAAATTTAACTCAACCTAGATGTTACACATCTTCGACCTAGCCCAACCTAACCTAGGTTTGACCAAACCCAGACCTATCCTAACTGAGACTGGACCCAACTCAAGTCTAATCCAACCTAATCCTAAATACCCAAATCACTTCAAAACTCTAAAATGACCCAAAGCAACCTAAGGCCATTAAGTTAACCAAAAATAATTTGAAACCACATTAATAACCTAAAATTTCACAAAATTATTAACCAAAAGAATCCCAACGCTACCCAAATGACCCTAAATGCCCTAAAACTGTCCAAATGACCCAAAACACCTCAAAATTAGCTTAATAACTCGAGATATCATAAAACCACAGAAAAATCCTAAAATTGATATGAAAAAAAAAATTGACCCATGTTCAATCCTAAACCTAAGTTTTATCCACATATATATTCATGTTATTTCATGCATTTCTCCATCTTTTATTATGTTATTTCATGTTATGTTAAGTTATTCAATGTCTTTTATATTATATTACATATTTTATTAAGTTTTCCTTCATGTTTAAAAAAACAAATAAAATGAAAAAAAAGCATAAGACGAAAGCTACTTTCAAATTATTTTCTTCTTAGACAATAATATAAAAAAAAAGTAAAAACTTCAATACATAGAAAATCTTGATTGTTCAACATGACTAACAAGATCAATAATTTGAAACAAATGATTAATTGAATATTGAACTTCAAATTATAATTAAAATACACCATAATAAAGAATGAGAATCAACCCTAGGATCTAACATGAGTTCTAGTTTAGCTAATTTATACATCAAATTTATGGACATAGACCTACCCAAGGTTAGTCTGAGTATAGAAGCCTAGGTTAGTCTAGGTATCTTATTGATCCTGATTTTATATGAAAATATGATGTAAGAAGTAACAATCTTAATCATTTCTTATATTTCTTACTTTGCAACGGCACAAAAAACTTGACTTTGAAGCAAGTAAGGTTTTAATTATTATATTTAAATATGGGATACTACACAAGTATACATATCATTATCAAGTAATATAAGACTTTTTTATTAATCCACAAAATGAACCCACAGGGAGAATTTCTATCTTTATATAAGTCAAAAAAAATTTACATAACAAATTTTACTATACAAAATATTCCTACTCAAACTATAGATGTTATAAATGGACTGAAAGTTTGATTCTTTTTGGTAATTTTTCATAATTAAAAATTAAGTTAACAACTAACTAAATTTAACTAGATATTTGTAAGATGAAGGCAATATACAAAAAACATCTTTTTCCTTATCATGAATTAGTAAAAAGTATAGGAATACTTTTATGGAAGTGTTCAAATTATGTTGTGTTAAATATGAGTTTACCTTTTAATAGAGATGCTATAAAGAACATTGGCTAATTTAAAGTTTGAATAGTCTTGAAGATGGACTCGATAGAAAAGATACTAGCTCTCACTTTAGATTTCCCTCCACTTGGGGGCTAACATCTAGTATCAAAACCTAAAATTATAAACCAAATTGAGGGCCTTAGCCTGTCACTCTAAAGTCATCTAATTTTAAACACTTAAAAGTTTATTTCTCTATTTATTTGCACTCAACCATATGAATTACAATCTCATCCATACAATCTCATGTTATTTTTACCATTAGTTGATTGAGATAATACAATCTCGGATCTTACATGTTCTCCCAACAAATATTAACATCTTAATTTGCCAAATCAAGAAGTAAATGAAGTAGAAGGTTTAAAATCATCACAACTTATTCCAACATTTAATGATTAATACTTCACACAGCTTCCACTCAACACTTAATCACTTATCATTTTAAAGAAAAAAGATAAAGAAAAATACTCAGAATTCATGGAGAAAACACAGCCACACTTATGTTAAAAATTAGAAACCATGCAAACAAACAAGAAGTTTAAATTAAAATCAAATGTAGTCAGAAAGATAAAAACTTGTCATAGATCCTCTCCAACAAACTCTTGAAGTTTTTTTGAATCTCTTCTCTTCCTTTCTCATACAATACTCTCTACTCTCACAGAAACTCCTCTCTTCTTCTCTTTTAAAAATATCCTAATTTAACTATGAGGAGTGCCGTCGGTGGCATAACTATGGGGCGTTGGGGAAAATGTTTGAGAATATCTAGAGCACTGGAGGGGCGTGCGTGAGAGAGAGTTGTTCAATCCAATCTAAGTCTCCTTTTATAATTTTCCAAAATTTTCCTTGGTGTCTCTTCAAAATTTGTCCACATTCAATGAATCTTCCAAGAGTTTTCCCCTTTTAAAATTCAATTGAATGTATTGTCATGTCCATTAACCATATCTCACATTTTCACCAAGAGTTGCTTGAAACAACTCTTTAAAAATTTTTCCAAACTCAATGAATCATCTATTAACTACCTCTGGCGCTTAAGCGCAAGGTAAATGGCACTTAGACGCAACCTTTTGCACACCTTCTCCATTTTTGCTCCAAATTTGATCCTTTTCACTCCTTTCATCATTTTTCATCCATTTGATTATACATGAAAAAAAAACACACAAATAACTTCTATTAAAGCGTAATTTCCTCAAAAATAGGTATAAAAATGTGTAGATAAATACTATATATTTTAGGTATATCAAAATCTCCCAAACTTAAAATGTTACTTTTCTTCAAGTGACACTCCAGCCTTCCAAAACCAAAGTAAAAAGATTATGTAAATGAGTTTCTTTAGAATATTCTAAAATTTTGATCTAGAAATATAGTAGTCTGACTTAGAAAGAACATTAGTACATGGGACCAACTTAGAGTTTAGAAATCTTTAATGTATAGAAGTCTGAAAATTTGAGTTTCTATCTAGTTCATAAATATTTGTAAATTCTCCAAATAAAGAGTTTAGGCATTTTTTCTTCTCCACTTAAAAATTTTTATTAAGAATAATTATACTTACTATATTATATCCTTAAGCTTAAGAGTTTCTTAAGACTTATATTTGAAAAGAACAAATGTGGTTCCAATTTTTTATTAGACACTAATCCTCAATCTTCTCCTCCCTTTTTCAACCTTCTTTTTCTTCTTATTCTTCTTATATTTAAAGTGAGGATTATTATAGTGGTATAGGCCTTTTATGATTTTGAATTCCACTCATCATTTCCTGAAGCAAAGTTTAGATATATATCTTTTACTTATGAATATAAAAATATTTTTGAAAATGTTTTAAAAAAAAAAGAAATTTAAGTAATGAAAATAAAAGTCTAGCCCTTCTATTTTCTTAGAAAAGCAATTTCCTCTAATAAAGATACTGACACAATATTTATCATTTTGACACTAAAAATTTTTAACTTTAAGTTTTTTCTTCTATGCTATAGACTTCAACTAAATTCTCTTACTCATTTCTATATTCAAAATTTTACTTCACTTTATAAGTTCATATACATAATCATTTTATTTTTCTAATCAAAATCAAATTTATTTGTAGCACATTTAAGAATAAATAAAATTCAAACTTTAGAAATTTTTTTTCATCCCCGCATATTTAAATTTTTAATACGTTATATAGGCAAGAATGAAAACTCAAAAAAACATGCTTACAGGAATTTCTACATCCTAAATATACAATTACAAAAATTAAAAATACGAGTAAAAATTATTTGATCAAATATTAATTTGGCTTAGTATATTGAGATTCATTAGAGTTCTATGCAGTGGAGGATAACATAAAAGCAAACAAACACACCAACAAAAATTCACAACTCTAACATAAAAATAAAACATGGAAGTAATTTGAAAATTTTAAACATGAAGTTCTTAAGAGAAAGTTAGTAATACTCTAAGCCTTCCTAATATTCAAGATTAAGTTAAACACAAACTAACAAAATAAACTGGACAACACAGTTAACACAATATAAGAACAAAAATAAAATATAACTACTCACAATAACATAAATACATCACAACAGTGCCAAAAAAACAAAACACAAATAATAATAGCAATCTAAATAAGTACAAAACAAAATAAATTAATAGTTCAATGCAACTTTACCACATTAGTTCACAATTAAAAACAAAATTAATTAATTTAATCCTTCTCCTACTGAGTATCATCACTTTCATCACTATTCCTAATGGTAGTATGTTCATATCAAGGATACTATGAATATGAAGGAAAAACTATACTTTGGTCACCCTTGATAAGGTTTTCCAAAGATGAGTGAAATTTTTCTTCATAATCACTATGCCTTCTTATATAACCATCCTTATGATCTATAAAATTTTCTTAATTTAACACATTGTCTGCAGTATAATTGATGTTATCTAATATCATTTATATTAGATGAGCTTGCGAATCAGAACTAGAAGTCTGACTTTGTGATGTGGATGTACTTGAGGTAGAAGCATGAGAAGTAGAGGCAGCTGAACTTCTAAAAAATTCTCCTCTCCAGCCTAATATTAAATTTTGTGCATAAGATTTCACATTACCACTTGTGATAGGATTTAGAGGCTACTTTATTTCCTCCCAGATATTTAATCTAACACCAGCTTGCTCACATGAGGAAAAGATTAAGGATGAAAATCCCAAACCTACAGTAGTGACAATTGTAGTAGAACTGTTGATAGTCTGAAAAATCAAGGATCCAATGTGAATTGGCATGAACTATCAAATGTAATACTTCAAGATAGCTCTATCTCTGGCAGCTTCACTTAGGTGGTTGATTGGGAGCAGAGGAACTAAGAAAAAGTAGTGCCATGCCTTCCATGTGGCATCTAACTTTGATGTAGGGAAATCGACACTTTGATGCATGGTTTTTTATGTGTTGCTTTTGTAAATGTTCTTCAATATTACAAAACACACAAGACAACACTATTAATAAAGATGTAACTCAATCCCAAAAAAATAACTTTTGTAAAAATAATTTTATCTTTTAAAATCCTTAAACTACCAAACCCGTAATAAAAATGCGAGTATATGTATCACTCAAGTAATAAAGAGCTCTAATGGAGCTTTAAGTAAAAATCCCACGGGGAGTTGAAAATTCTTATGAACATAATGTAAAACACAAATATCAAACTACAAAACTTAACTACGAAATTCAAATCTAAAGTAATTAAGTGTATGTTAAATAAATTGCAGCTAAAAGAACTAAGTAAACTAAACTATTTGCTAAACTTCAAAGGTAAATTTATAAAAACTAAACAAAGTTTTTATGATGAAGGGTTCAAATTTAAGAAAGTATCGTTCCCCTCTACAATAAGTATATGGATTGTGAAGAAATTTAAATCATTTAANCAATATAAAGTGAAATTTATAAATATGACTTGTGACAAATAGAACCAACTCACTTCTTTCCCTTCTCCCATGTGTATAAAGAAGATTGGTTAAAATGACTTTAGTTCCTTAAATCTCGTGTTGATCCCCTCAAAGGATATTTCCCTAACACTTGCATCTCCCTACAAAGCATATCAATCAATAACCCATAGTTCAATGTGACTAAACAAGTTGATTCTACCAAAGCTCTCCCTAGTCATTATGGTTCCCAACACATTTTAATATTTCACTTGACCAAAATGAAAAGTAAATGAAGATCTGAAGGTTAGTCATCACATTTAATAATTAAAAGTAATTTCATATTACTTAGCATTCCTACAAATCCTACTTAATCATTACATACTAAAGTAAAGAGATTTACTAAAGAAACATGAGAGAAACAACACACAAAGTAATTAAAATAAAAAAATTCACTATCCAAATGTTTACAACAGAAATACAATAACAAAGACAAAACAAACTTATCTTCCTCTCATTTATAATGACTTGAAGATGCTCCATTAATGCTCCCCTGACTCTTTGCTCCTACTTCTAAAGGCTCTCCCCATCCTTTGAGCTAGAGGATGAACGATACACTACAAAGCAATACAATACCCTCAATTCATCTATCTCTCCACCCTTAACAACCATACCTATCATTAAACCTTTCACTCTCTGATCAAGAGCAAATTAACTAACCCAATTATTTAACATAAAGACAAGGCCCAAGTATAGCCCAAACTAACCCATACCATAAAACCCCAGTTGTGACCCAACTAAAATTTGACTCAACCTAGACGTTACACATCTTCGACCTAGCCTAACCTAACCTAGGTTTGACGAAGACCTATCCTAACTGAGACTGGACCCAACTCAAGTCTAATCCAACCTAATCCTAAATACCCAAATCACTTCAAAACTCTAAAATGACCCAAAGCAACCTGAGGCCATTAAGTTAACTAAAATTAATTTGAAACCACATTAATAACCTAAAATTTCACAAAATTAATAACCAAAAGAATCCCAACGCTACCCAAATGACCCTAAATGCCCTAAAACTGTCCAAATGACCCAAAACACCTCAAAATTAGCTTAATAATTTGAGATATCACAAAACCACAGAAAAATCCTAAAATTGATATGAAAAAAAAATAAAATTTGACCCATGTTCAATCCTAAACCTAAGTTTTATCCACATATATATTCATGTTATTTCTTGCATTTCTCCATCTTTTATTATGTTATTTCATGTTATGTTAAGTTATTCAATGTCTTTTATATTATATTACATATTTTATTAAGTTTTCCTTCATGTTTAAAAAAACAAATAAAATGAAAAAAAAGCATAAGACGAAAGCTACTTTCAAATTATTTTCTTCTTAGACAATAATATAAAAAAAAAGTAAAAACTTCAATACATAGAAAATCTTGATTGTTCAACATGACTAACAAGATCAATAATTTGAAACAAATGATTAATTGAATATTGAACTTCAAATTATAATTAAAATACACCATAATAAAGAATGAGAATCAACCCTAGGATCTAACATGAATTCTAGTTTAGCTAATTTATACATCAAATTTATGGACATAGACCTACCCAAGCTTAGTCTGAGTGTAGAAGCCTAGGTTAGTCTAGGTATCTTATTGATCCTGATTTTATATGAAAATATGATGTAAGAAGTAACAATCTTAATCATTTCTTATATTTCTTACTTTGCAACGGCACAAAAAACTTGACTTTGAAGCAAGTAAGGTTTCAATTATTATATTTAAATATGGGATACTACACAAGTATACATATCGTTATCAAGTAATATAAGACTTTTTTATTAATCCACAAATATGAAACCCACAGGGAGAATTTCTATCTTTATATAAGTCAAAAGAAATTTACATAACAAATTTTACTATACAAAATATTCCTACTCAAACTATAGATGCTATAAATGGACTGAAAGTTTGATTCTTTTTGGTAATTTTTCATAATTAAAAATTAAGTTAACAACTAACTAAATTTAACTTGATATTTGTAAGATGAAGGCAATATACAAAAAACATCTTTTCCCTTATCATGAATCAGTAACAAGTATAGGAATACTTTTATGGAAGTGTTCAAACTATGTTGTGTTAAATATGAGTTTACCTTTTAGTAGAGATGCTATAAAGAACATTGGCTAATTTAAAGTTTGAATAGTCTTGAAGATGGACTAGATAGAAAAGATACTAGTTCTCACTTTAGATTTCCCTCCACCTGGGGGGTAACATCTAGTATCAAACCCTAAAACTATAAACCAAATTGAGGGCCTTAGCCTGTCACTCTAAAGTCATCTAATTTTAAACACTTCAAAGTTTATTTCTCAATTTATTTGTACTCAACCATATGAATTACAATCTCATCCATACAATCTCATGTTATTTTTATGATTTGTTGATTGAGATAATACAATCTCGGATCTTACATGTTCTCCCAACAAATATTAACATCTTAATTTGCCAAATCAAGAAGTAAATGAAGTAGAAGGTTTAAAATCATCACAACTTATTCCAACATTTAATGATTAATACTTCACACAGCTTCTACCCAACACTTAATCACTTATCATTTTAAAGAAAAAAGATAAAGAAAAATACTCAAAATTCATGGAGAAAACACAACCACACTTATGTTAAAAATTAGAAACCATGCAAACAAACAAGAAGTCTAAATTAAAATCAAATGTAGTCAGAAAGATAAAAACATATCATAGATCCTCTCCAACAAACTCTTGAAGTTTCTTTGAATCTCTTCTCTTCCTTTCTAATACAATACTCTCTACTCTCACAGAAACTCCTCTCTTCTTCTCTTTTAAAAATATCCTGATTTAACTATGAGGAGTGCCGTAGGTGGCATAAGTATGGGGCGCTGGGGAAAATGTTTGAGAATATCTAGAGCCCTGGAAGGGCGTGTGTGAGAGAGAGTTGCTCAATCCAATCTAAGTTTCCTTTTATAATTTTCCAAAATTTGCCTTGGTGTCTCTTCAAAATTTGTCTACATTCAATGAATCTTCCAAGAGTTTTCCCCTTTTAAAATTCAATTGAATGTATTGTCATGTCCATTAACCATATCTCACATTTTCAACAAGAGTTGCTTGAAACAACTCTTTAAAATTTTTTTCCAAATTCAATGAATCATCTAGTAACTACCTCTGGCGCTTAAGCGCAAGGTATATGGCACTTAGACGCAGCCTTTTGCACACCTTCTCCATTTTTTCTCCAAATTTGATCCATTTCACTCCTTTCATCATTTTTCATCCATTTGATTATACATGAAAAAAAAACACACAAATACCTTCTATTAAAGCGTAATTTCCTCAAAAATAGTTATAAAAATGTGTAGATAAATACTATATATTTTAGATGTATCAAAATCTCCCAAACTTAAAATGTTACTTTTCTTCAAGTGACACTCCAACCTTTCAAAACCAAAGTAAAAATATTATGTAAATGAGTTTCTTTAGGATATTCTAAAATTTTGATCTAGAAATATAGTAGTCTGACTTAGAAAGAACATTAGTACATGGGACTAACTTAGAGTTTAGAAATCTTTAATTTATAGAAGTCTGAAAATTTGAGTTCCTATCTAGTTCATAAATATTTGTAAATTCTCCAAATAAAGAGTTTAGGCATTTTATCTTCTCCACTTAAAAATTTTTATTAAGAATAATTATACTTACTATATTATATCCTTAAGCTTAAGAGTTTCTTAAGACTTATATTTGAAAAGAACAAATGTGGTTCCAATTTTTTATTAGACACTAATCCTCAATCTTCTCCTCCCTTTTTCAACCTTCTTTTTCTTCTTATTCTTCTTGTTTTTAAAGTGAGGATTATTATAGTGGTATAGGCCTTTTATGATTTTGAATTCAACTCATCATTTCCTAAAGCAAAGTTTAGATATATATCTTTTACTTATGATTATAAAAATATTTTTGAAAATGTTTTAGAAAAAAAGAAATTTAAGTAATGAAAATAAAAGTCTAGCCCTTCTATTTTTTTAGAAAAAACAATTTCCCCTACTAAAGATAGTGACACAATATTTATCATTTTGACACTAAAAATTTTTAACTTTATGTTTTTTCTTCTGTGCTATAGACTTCAACTAAATTCTCTTACTCATTTCTATATTCAAAATTTTACTTCCCTGTATAAGTTCATGTACATAATCATTTTATTTTTCTAATCAAAATCAAATTTATTTGTAGCACATTTAAGAATAAATAAAATTCAAACTTTAGAAATTATTTTTCATCCCCGCATATTTAAATTTTTAATACGTTATATAGGCAAGAATGAAAACTCAAAATAACATGCTTACAGGAATTTCTACATCCTAAATATACAATTACAAAAATTAAAAATACGAGTAAAAATTATTTGATCAAATATTAATTTGGCTTAATATATTGAGATTCATTAGAGTTCTATGCAGTGGAGGATAACATAAAAGCAAACCAACACACAAACAGAAATTCACAACTCTAACATAAAAATAAAACATGGAAGTAATTTGAAAATTTTAAACATGAAGTTCTTAAGAGAAAGTTAGTAATACTCTAAGCCTTCCTAATATTCAAGATTAAGTTAAACACAAACTAACAAAATAAACTGGACAACACAGTTAACACAATATAAGAACAAAAATAAAATATAACTACTCACAATAACATAAATACATCACAACAGTGCCAAAAAAATAAAACACAAATAATAATAGCAATCTAAATAAGTACAAAATAAAATAAATTAATAGTTCAATGCAACTTTACCACATTAGTTCACAATTAAAAACAAAACTAATTAATTTAATCCTTCTCCTACTGAGTGTCATCACTTTCATCACTATTCCTAATGGCAGTATGTTCATATCAAGGATACTATGAATATGAAGGAAAAACTATACTTTGGTCACCCTTGATAAGGTTTTCCAAAGATGAGTGAAATTTTTCTTCATAATCACTATGCCTTCTTATATAACCATCCTTATGATCTACAAAATTTTCTTAATTTAACACATTGTCTACAGTATAATTGATGTTATCTATTATCATTTATATTAGATGAGCTTGCGAATCAGAACTAGAAGTCTGACCTTGTGATGTGGATTTACTTGAGGTAGAAGCATGAGAAGTAGAGGCAGCTGAACTTCTAAAAAATTCTCCTCTCCAGCCTAATATCAAATTTTGTGCATAAGATTTCACATTACCACTTGTGATAGGATTTAGAGGCTACAATATTTCCTCCCAGATATTTAATCTAACACCAGCTTGCTCACATGAGGAAAAGATTAAGGATGAAAATCCCAAACCTACAGTAGTGAAAATTGTAGTAGAACTGTTGATAGTCTGAAAAATCAAGGATCCAATGTGAATTGGCATGAACTGTCAAATGTAATACTTCAAGATAGCTCTATCTCTGGCAGCTTCACTTAGGTGGTTGATTGGGAGCAGAGGAACAAACAAAAAGTAGTGTCATGCCTTCCATGTGGCATCTAACTTTGATCTAGGGAAATTGACACTTTGATGCATGGTTTTTTATGTGTTGCTTTTGTAAATGTTCTTCAATATTACAAAACACACAAGACAACACTATTAATAAAGATGTAACTCAATCCCAAAAAAATAACTTTAGTAAAAATAATTTTATCTTTCAAAATCTGTAAACTGCCAAACCCGTAATAAAAATGTGAGTATATGTATCACTCAAGTAATAAAGAGCTTTAATGGAGCTTTAAGTAACAATCCCACGGGGAGTTGAAAATTCTTATGAACATAATGTAAAACACAAAATTCAAACTACAAAACTTAAGTACGAAATTCAAATCTAAAGTAATTAAGTGTATGTTAAATAAATTGTAGCCAAAAGAACTAAGTAAACTAAACTATTTGCTAAACTTCAAAAGTAAATTTATAAAAACTAAACAAAGTTTTTGTGATGAAGAGTTCAAATTTAAGAAAGTATCGTTCCCCTCTACAATAAGTATATGGATTGTGAAGAAATTTAAATAATTTAATATATATATATATATATATGTATTGTGCCAAATCAGAGCAATCATATTCTTTACCCCATGGATTACATTCTCACCCAACGAATTTAATGTGACTTCCACCTTGTTGTAGAAAGCATAGCCCTTTCGGATCTTATGTTTCTCAACAAATTTTAACTATTCAATTGGCGAGATCAAAAAGTAAATGAAGTTCAGAGTTTGAATCATCACAATTTTTTGAAATTTAAAACCATATAAAACAAAAAAAACTCTTTGTAAAACCATATCTCAGAGTTGGGAGAAGGATAAAGATGACTACTCATAATGTCTGAGAAGGAAATGACAAAACATGGATTTCCTGTAAAGAAAACAAGTTTACAAAATAAAGAAATAAAAGACATAACTTATCTCACACTTCCTCCCAAGAAAATCCTTAGAAGATCTCTTTAATCACTTTCCCTTTTTACAAGCACTCTCAATTCTCTATTAGAAATGTAATGAAGAAGAATTCTCTCACTTTCCCTTTCCACTTACAACCCTAGAAGAAAATCTCAAAGTCCCTCCCTTTATCTTACACCTCAACTCTTCTTCTCTCCTACGCCAACCCCCTAAACTCTCTCTCGCCACTCTTCTTTTCGTTTATGGCCTACCTCTTTACAAAAAGAATTTAGAAATTCCTCCCAAACTCTCTCCAAAAGTCACTCCTTTTGAATTTCAAAAGACATGTCCATTCATTCAAGAGACATATCCCTTCATTAAAGAGCCTTCCAAGTTGTCTAAATGCATTCAATCTCTTCATGGGGTGTTTAAAACATTAAGAGGATTCAAATCTAACTTAAAATTCATCCTGAACTGCCTTAATCCATCAAGTATTTTCTCTGGTTCTTCTGGTGCCAATTAAGGTGCCTCAGGCACCAAGTTACTTAAGTTAGTGTTATTCTTTGTTCTGGCTGCTGGCGCCAAATCTGGTGCCTCAGACGCTACTTATCTGTATAATTGTGCCTTTGGAGCTAGTTTTGGTGCCTCTAGCTCTAGTTCTAGCACCTAGGCGCTAATTCTGGCACCTCTGGTGCTAGTTCTTGTGCCTTAGACGCCTGAATCATAAAGTTCTCTATTTTTGCTCCAAGTTTTCTCCTAATTGCTAATTTTTCTCCAAATGCCTAAAATTGATATACCTACAATAAAAGGAAGAAAATGCCCTTCTTAAAAGTGCAATATCATCAAAAAGAAGCATAAAACATATACTTAAATGTCACATTATTTTTGGGTATCAAAATCCCCCAAACTTAAATATCACTTGTCGTCAAGTGACTCTTTTACTTCTTAAAAGTACGACTTAGGATAGAGATTAACTTATAAACTTCTATACTTTAGTTTAATAAATAAAATAGTATAATTTAAGAAAAACATTTAATAACTTTAATTAAAACTATGAGTATCAAAATACTTAGTAATCAAATCTATGATTTCTTATTCTCCATTCTATTAAAGATGAACTAAAAATTGTTATATCAAGGATACTTAGAATATCCACAAGAAAAAGAATTTCATGAAAATCTTTACTATTAATTGTGTGAATACTAAAATACAATTTTGGAAAATGTAATAAAGCCTTTTCCTTAAGTTGATTGAAGTGAAGCCAATTTTTTATTTAGCATCTCCTCAAGCTTCTCTTAACATTCTTTTTTTCTTTTTTTTCTTTTTCTTATCTTTTTTTTTTCTCTCTTTTTTTTCAGGATCTTTCAAATATTTCTTTTCTTTGCTTTTTTAAGTGAGGATTATTAAATCTAGATAGCCTTTAATGATTTTGAACCTCACTATCCTCTTCTTAAAGTTAAAACTTTTTACCTTTCTTCACTTTAAAAATTTTTATTAGCTTTGATGATTTTCATAAAGTCTCAGTCTTTTCTTCTTACATGACACTCTAAAACTCTTAATACTTCAAATATACATTTTCTTTTACTTTAAATAGAAAAATATAGTCTTATCCTTTCATATAAATAATCTTTAAATTTAGAACTGTCCTTTGTTATTAAAAACATTTACCAAAATTTATCATAATATTCATAAACATAAATATAGTCATTTAAAGTTAAAATCTAATATCCAAGGTCATGTTAAATTGAATTTAAAAATATAGTTAATTGAGGACAAATAAAATTTAGTTTACATTTATTTAAAAAAAAAAAAGAAAATTTTCTTTCTTTCCCCCAAATATAAATTTTAAGTAATTAAAAATGTTCAGTTCAAAAATTTGGTAGGTGAAAGAAAATAGTAAATGCATAAAAATAAAACTAACCTTTAGGGGATTTTTGAATATGAATTTGGACTCTAGTATACCGGAGGTGCTTAATTTAAAAATAAAGGCTTAAAGCATTAAATGAAGCAGAATATATTTCAAAAGATTTGCAAAGAATTAAAAACATAAACTGAAACTAAAAATAACTAAAATGCAAAAAAATAAAAAACTACAATTATTATTTTGATTAAGTCCACTGTACAACATTAAATGAAAGTTCGTATTACAACATTTTTAAGGAAAATAGATACTCAAACAATCAAAATAGCAAACAAACATAAGAAACTCCTAAAATATCAGTCATCATCCTCTTCCTCTTCAACATGATCCAACACATAAGCAGTAAAACTAGGGCAAGCTTGAAATTCCACATTATAATTACACCTGAGATATTTAATCAATGCCTCTTTATATGCTATATTTTATTGAACTCTCCTTTGCTGATATTCATCGTTATATGAATTCCTTGCCTCCAACGCTCCAATCCTTTTTGCATATTTATAATATGTATTTGTTAGATCATAAGCAGCTCCATGATGTTCTCAGGTGAAGTAGAGCAAGAAGTAAATGGCCCTACAACAGATCTTGAGGGTCTATCACTACCTCCACTCCTAGATCCAACAAATGCTTCAAATCTTTGGACTGTGTGTTTCCCAATAGGTTTTTGTGGTTGTAGCTTCTCGTCATTTCTAAAAACTCTAATCCTGACTGTTCACATAAACTAAAAATCAGGGCAGGGTATCCCAAACCACTAACTGTAGCACTCCTAGCTATACTCTAAGCATTATGTAATATATGAGCACCAGCATCTATGGCCTTCATTTGCTGAATGTAGAAATTTAGCATAGCTCTTTCCTTTGTTAGTTCACTCAGATGATTCGTTGGGTGAAACTTTGCAGAGATGAAGTAATGTCATACATTTGATTGAAAAGTCATCATGGAAGAGGAGAATTTAAGTTTCTAATTGTTCTTAATTTTCCATTCTTCCCTTCTATCAACCAGAAAGGCAATTACATCATCCAATGATGAGTTGGTCATCACAAATGCAGCATATTTACAATGGAATTCCTTTCTCAATCCAAAAATTATCATTAAAAATTCATTAATTATTAACTTCAAAAGTCATACCCCTAAGTCCTAGATTCATTTTTATTTTATTAAACTTCCAAATTTTAATAATTTAGAAATTTATTAACTTATCCTTTTTCAATTAAGAAGGTGAGATAGGTTTCTACCAATTAACCCCTTATGTTTCAAGCATCAAATAAATTGATTAAGATCAGAGGTTACCCATTTTCCCTCTTTGAATTAACCTAAATGTTAATTAAGGCTAATTTTCCAAAATTACAAATTTGCCCCTAAGGCTCTATCACTTCATAATTTGCCAAATTCAATTCAAATGATTTGAAAATTTTTATCCTACCTCATTCATGGGTCAATTAAGACATCAATGGAAAAAATATGATTTTTCAAAATTTATTTTAATTTATATAATTATTTTTATGCAAAAATATGATTTTTTCAAAGAAAATTTCTAACTTGACCAAGGTAAATTCTAATCCATTGAAATTTTTATTAGAGGTAGACTTAGACTGGAGAAGTCTTTGGACGAAATTTCATGATTTTTTTAGTTTCAAATAAATTATTACAATTAGTTTAATTTTTGTGGTATTTATTAAATATAAAATATTTTAAATGAAGAAAAGTAAGTTTTGTATTTTTGAAAAGTCTCCGAGAGGTCTGAGAACTTAAAGGAGAAGATTTTTTATTTTTTAAAATTTTATTTGATTTATTGAAATTATTTTTAATGGAAACTCATTTTTAGCCTTTAAAAATTATTTTTAAGCTTTAAAATTCAATAACTTTATTTTAAAAAAAAGGAAAAACATTCTAATTGTTCCTAAGTGATTAGGAAGTAATTTAGAACATTTCCATGAGTTTTATTATTTTTATGTTTTTTAGGGATTTTTAATTATTTAAATATTAAAAATAAGCTAAAAATCAAGTTTTTATTTTAATATCTATTTTATTCTTAGAAAATACCCCTCATCCCAGAGAACTCAAAAAATATATTTTTATAAAATTTTGAGTTATATTTTAATTTTTAAAAATTATTTAAATGCCAAAAATGATGTTTATCTTTAAAAGTCAACTTAAGTTATCAAATGTACTCAAAATATTTTGAAATTTTTATGGTGAGTTCTCTGGATCATAAAACTTGGTGATGATAAAAAATCAAGTCATTTAAATGTTTATATTTTCCAAAATTAATTATCTTAATGATTTAGGGTTTGTGAAAATTAGGTATATTTAAAATGACTTGACCCATAAAATTATTTCCAAAAGCTTCTCTGGTCATTGTGAACCTTCCAAAATTTTCTTGAAATTTTCTAATCAACATGGTAATTTCCATGGTTATTTTAAGGAAATAATGTGTGAAAACTTGAAAAATAGGGATCTCTGTATAGGGACTTTCTCTGACTTTGAAGAAATGAGAGGATATTTCCCTTGACAGAGGCTACAACATGCAAAAATTTCAAGCCAAGGTAATGTGTCAATATGCATGGAGAATCAAATGATTTGAAAGAGTGTTTAATTAATTAAAAATAAAATATGCATCAAATGGACTTGAAATTTTCCTTCACATTGTTTTCCTCTGTTCACTGAGCAAGAGGGTATTTTTATTTTATTTTTGTGAATTTTATACACAAATTTATGAATTTTCTAAGTTATGGGTATTTAAATAAATAAGAAAAAGCCCAATTTATCTATTTAAACCGCGATTGCCACCTCAACCTATGACGGCTCCAAGCTCCACACCGCGCGCTTCCATTTGACGCCGCCATCCACCTTAGCGCTGACTCGGCCCACTGTTTATGTCCCGAACTGCTGTCCGGCTCGATCTCCTCCATCCATTTGAAACACGCCCAATCAAATGGCACCCCGTCATCGTCCTCGATAGAATGATCCTCTGATCGTCCACACTAAAACCCTAAGATCTCAGCCTAAACTCAACCAAATCACCTCGGGTTTGATCCTATGGACTCTTCTAAGTGAGGCAAACACATCCACATGGTAATCATGCAATTAAATTAAGCTTAATTAAATGGAGAATCGAAAAAGGCTCAGGTTGAGGTGAGGTTTTATACCTTTGCTCTAATAAGTGAAGCTACAATCAGAGGGTCTTGGTACATTTGTTGTGGTCTAAGTAGACTAGGGATTGAGTCCTTTGTCTTGGTGTAAGGTCTAGGTATGAATTCAATCACGGCCGGATTTGGGTGTTGGTCTAGAGCTATGGTAGAGGCTCTGTGGAAGGGGGATTTCATGAGGCTTTGGCTTCTTTCTTTGTTGTGAAGGTTTGAGTAGAGTTAATTTGAGTTTGGTACAAGGTGGAGGTGTAATGGGATCTGTCCTGGTTTTCGAAAAGGTTCCAAGCTCAAAATTGAGCTCCATCAATGTGAATTGGTGGAAGAAAATGGTTGGAATGCACTGAGGGGATCTAAGGGAAGCTCTGTGAGAATTTTGGAGAGGTCTCTCTAAGGAAATTTTAACACACCTCCCATGGACGTGGAGGTGAGTTTTTATAAAAATGGCCATGGGGTGGCTCTCGGGGCATAAGTTTGGGTGCATTAGTGGAGGGCAGAGGAGCTCCATCAATTGGTTTGGATGAGCTGGCCTCTAAGTTTCATTTGGGTGAGGTCCATGGGGGTGGCTCTCGGTTTTGATCTTTTCTAGCCACTAGGCTGGCCGACCGGCTAGGGGGAGGTGGCTAGGAGCTCAGGAAAACCGGGGGAATATGTCACAGCAATTTAGTGCAATAATACATAATTTTGGTAAGGATATCTTAAGTACATGCATTTTTTGGAAATAATATCCCTAGATTTGGGGGACCTTTGGTCCATGGCTTGATTTAGTTGCTTTCATGGTGTTTGAACTTGTCACTAAGTCCAACTTATGGTTGTGGTGAAGTTAATTTGGTGACTTTAGGGTGGTTAGGTCACATATAGTGCATGGGTCCAAGGGGTGCAAATGACCAAAACTTGGGTTTGGGCTAAGTTAGCCATGCTAATTGGCCCAGATAAATATTTCATTTGGTGTAGCTGATCATAAGAAACAACTTTAATTAAGAATTGAAGTAGTTTTGAGCTCAATTGAAGGGTCAATGTGAGGTAACTTTAAATTTTAGTCAATTTGGTCATGTTGGGCTAGGCTTAGGTCTAGCTTCCGTTATCCTTGGGCTAAGTCCAAATTTATTATTGTAAATTGTCAATAGGGACCCTATGAGGAGTTTTCAACATTAATTGGGTGTCAATTTCTAGGTTAAGGCAATCAATTGGGTAAAATTTGGGGACTTAGCCAATTTGGGGCTAAATTAGGGAATATTTGATTTAGGACAAAATTAAATGGATTTGAGGCTTCAACAAGGCAAATTGATGGTCAATTTTGATGTGTAGGAATGTTATGAAGATTTTTCAACATTAATTGGGGCCAATTGACTAGTCTATAGGTTCAATTTGGTGAGACTAGGTCATATGGTCAAAATGGGGGTTTTGATCTAAATCACAAATAGGCTCAAATAATGGGCCAATTAATCTTGGATTTAGTTTAGCTTGGCCATATCAAAAGTTATTATGAGTTTAGGATTGGAATTGGGGTCAATTGAGATCAAATTGATGGACATTTGAGTTGAAATTGGGGAAATTTGGGCCTTTAAAGGGCAATTTGAGGGTTTTTGTTAAAGATGATCAAATTTTACAAATTGGGTCATGTGGTAGTTGAGAAATATGAAATTTAGAATATTTGGGATTTATTGAGATTTTTTGAGAATTTTTTGAATTTTTGGAATTTTTGGCTATGGAGGGGTATCTTGGTAATTTGGGGGGGTTTAGGGGTAAAAGGCCCAGATGGGTATTTTTGATAGGATTGGGTAAATAATTACCCTAAATGAGCCATGGACCAAAGGAAATCCCATTTTGGGTCCTCTATGTACTGGTCTTAGTTAAACCATAGACTTAGGGCTAGTAGGTTTAGGGGACCATCTACATGTGTATTACAAAAAGATCAAGGGACCTAGGCTAGATATTTGAGTTTAGCATTGTGAGTGATTATGAGTGTAGATAAGTGTAGTGAGTGCCTTAGCTCTAGAACAACACCCAAAGTCAACCCTAAGATCCAGTAGTCCTAAGGGTGACTCATCTTGAGTTTCCCCTTTAGTGACCCCACCTTCTAAGTGCTAGAGGTTAGGATCAATATGTGAAATTTCAAGTTCATTAAAGGAGATGGTAGAATTTCTAATGGTGAGGGTTCCATGTATAGTTTTCTAAGAATAGTCGATAGGAAAGTCCTATGACTAGACCTTAGGCTACTAAAGAGGAAAAACTAAACCTCAACCAAACCAGATCTAGTTTTCTAAGAATAGGCAATAAGAAAATCTTATGGCTAGACCTTAGGCTACTAAAAGGGAAAAACTAAACCTCAACCAAAAGTGAGGTCCTATGGCTAGACCTTAGGCTACTAAAGAGGAAAAACTAAACCTCAACCAAAAATGAGGTCACTATGGCTAGACCTTAGGCTACTAAAGAGGAAAAACTGAACCTCAACCAAAAGTGAGGTCAAGTCATATGGCTAGACCTTAGGCTACTAAAGAGGAAAAACTGAACCTCAACCAAAAGTGAGGTCAACTAGCTCCAAACACACAATTCCTAACACTTAACTTAATGCCACTCTTCATTAGAAGGAATGAATTTGTCGAAAAGGGTTGACACCTACCTGAGAGATTAGAAATAAAACATCACAGATTTGCCAAATTTCTTTGGAAGGAACGTAGTTGCTTTATGGTTTTAGGTGGAGGCATTTCCAAGATAGCTTTAATCTTATTTGGGACAATCTCGATTCCCCGATGATGAACACGAATCCTAGAAACTTCTCAAAGGTAACGTCAAAGGCACACTTTAAGGGATTCATTTTAAGGTTGTATCATCATAACCATTCGAACATGATCCTCAAATTGTACAAATGGTCTATTTTTTGTTTACTTTTGTTGACCAAGTCATCCATGTAGCATTTCCCTTGATTGTGAATGAGATCATCAAAAATCTTCATCATTGCATATTGATATGTGGCTCTAGGGTTCTTCAACCGAAATGACATCACTGTGTAGCAAAAAATCTTGATAGGTGCTATGAAGGCTGTAAGTGCTGCATGCTCGGGAGCTTTCGACGATCCGTTCATGAAAGAGAAAATCTCATGTGTTGAAATGATGTCCACCATCATTTTTGGTATCAGTAATGGGAATTCATCTTTTGGACATGCTTTATTTAAATCTCTGAAGTTGGCACAAACAGGTATTTGTCCATTTTTCATTTTTCTTAAAATAGTGTTAGCTAACCATGTGGGTTGTTGCTCTTCTTATACAAAGTTAGCGTCTATTAATTTCTTCACCCAGATGATGACTTGCTGCTCTATTTCGAGGAGCATTCTTCTGGGTGCTTGATTCGCTGGGGTCATATCTTTATCTACCCCAAGTTTATGAACTGCAACCTCTACTGACAGTCCTAACATTTCATCATAGCTCCATACGAAGTAATCTTTAAACTCCGTCAAAAGTTTGATAAATTCTAAAGATTCTTCATCGTTGAGTGGAGAACTTATAAATGTAGGTCAGGGGTGATCTTCAGTCCTGAAATTAATTTCCTTCAATTCATTGACAGTTAATTTAAATTCCTCCTCAAATTTCTGTGGAGCATCTTTTATTAGCAGATCAGTAAAGTCACCCTCCATATTGAGACAATTCCATTCTAATTCACCAGTAACAACCATACAAAATTCTGAATCATCGACTGGTCCGACTACACCAAATTTGAGACCCTCTTTCGAGTTTAGAGTTCGACTTTTAACATTCCATAATTTTTTAAAAAGTCATAATTTATCTTTCAGCAATTATTTTGGCAAATGTCTCTGTTGAATTAACTTTTGTACGCAAGGTGAAAATAAACTAAAAGGCATTTCCGTTAATTCATTAGGATCATTATCCAAGTTTACATGATTTTCAGGATCAGTAGAGGTAGAAGCACGATAAAACTTGATCGACTTTGAACTAGTGCTACGGAATTCCTTGACCTCTAAACTCTCGATCTTTTGAGGGAGAATCAGAGTAAGGGTCATGGTGTTCACATAGTGGTTTATCCGATCATACATCATCTAATATTCTCTTTTCTCTATAACTTCTAAGGATATCTCATACTTAAGTTTCTTCTACTTTTTCATCATTATTTCCTCTTCAAAACTATCTTCATCACCAATGTTGATAGTTGGCCTAGTCCGTTCAACTATTAAGTTGATTCTTCCTCATCTACGTCCCCAAACTCGACCTCAAGTGTGCGAAGTAAAAGAACCCCCACCAATTTGTTGTAAAAGAATGGTGGAAGATTGATGAAGCGGAGTTGAATGGCCCTGCTATTGTAATTCTTCTGAAGCTTCACTTTTGTCTGTCACAGTTTCACGAAAGAAGACAGTTTTCTTTGGGGGCACGTAGTAGGCAGCATCTTCATGAATACCAACTTCATGCACTAAAAGCAGTTGTAAATCTCCCTTGATGCAATGCTCTTGTTCCTCTTTGTAATACTTGATGCAATGCTATAGAGACGATGGAACCATGTTGTGTTGGTGAATCCACGTTCAACCCAGTAGAGCATCAAAAGAGGTCTCAGTATCAATGATGTGGAATTTAGCGGTTGTCATTAGTTCTCTAACCTTCATAAGTATTGTAATTGATCCGAGGGCTCCCTCTCCCTTTTGGTTAAATTATCTTAAGATCATTTTATCGGTCATATGCTCTTGGGCTTCAATGTCCAAATAGGGCAATGTTCGTAGACTCATCAAGTTGAGTGATGCTCCATAATCTACTAAAACTCTAGAAAACACAAATTTGTCAATATCAACAGAGATGTAGAGCGGACGATTGTGATTGGTGGTACCGAGTAGCAAGTCTTCATCTGTGAAGGTCACCCCAAGCTATTCCTTCAACGAGAAAACTTCATCCGAGGATGTGCCGGCCAACTGGGCTAAAAAGATCTCTAGATCAAGCAAGACTATAACCTGAGACTCTCTCATCTCCTTTGATAGGATCAGAGCATCGTAGATGTTTAATCTAGCCGGTAACATCCTAAGATGAGCTAGCACATTGTAATCCACTTTATATGATCCTCCAATTTTCTCTTGGTTATGTGGTTCTTCCACTAGTGGAGCTGGAGGTACCTCTTCTCAGTTAAAATTTGTTTTCTTTTATCTATTGGAGCTATTCTTGGGGGTAACACTCTCCCACTCCTTAAGTTCACTTATGCAACTTCTTCTTCTTGAGATATCATTGTCGAATCTTCCAGTATTTCTTCTTTGTCAGAAATATCTAGGTTGATGGCAAGTGGTGCATCGTGGCCCCCGAGGATTGGTTCCTCACTCCCGGCGCTGTCATAAGTGGTATCATCAATGTATTCTTTGGTCTTATTAGTGATTACATCAAACTCAAGCACGATTTGAGGATCATTTTAGGAATTGAGATCGAGGCTAGATTGATAAAAATCAGTTACGTTATCACCAAAAACAGTTAAAACGTAGCCAGAATCATGATCATTATATTCATTGGACAAATCTAGTAGAAGCAGCCCCTATCCTACCCCCCCCCCCANGATAAATCTCCTTGAGAAATCTTCATCTCGGGCTTGGCTAACAGAAGACTCTGAACGGAGGCTTATTTTGAAGCATTCTGAATTTAGTTCAAGACACTCTTGACCTTGTTCCAAGTCTTACTCCATCCATCTTTTCCAATATATGAGTCAATTGGAGAGATTGGCTCAGCCAATATCATATTTATGGAACTCTCTTCAGGTTCTTTTAAATATTCCTTCAGGATCGTTATATTTCCTTCTTTAAGATTCTTCTTGCACCAATCCTTGAAGATAAAACGTTGTTCTATAGTGTGTCCATGGAATTGGAGAAACAGGAAATTATTTGGTTCATCCTGCTTGTCGACCTCTTTGGGTTTCGTTGGATCTGGTAGTCTGAACTCAGGTTTCTTCATCAGACTTCTGAACATCTTGGATATTGCTTCATCCTTGAAGAAATGCACCACTTTTTATCACTCTGTTGACCAAAGGAAAATATATTGAGATTTTCATACCTATTTTATACTGTTTTTTATGATATTGCACATTAATGAAAAGGTATTTTTGATGTTTTCCTGTAGGAATGATGAATTAGGGTCATTCGAGCAAAAAGATGCAAAAAGGAGCGAATTTGGAGCAAAAAGGACCAAAATGTGAAAATTTGAACTAGGCCGCCGATGGCGCCCTCGACGCCGCTAAAGGCGAGATTTTCTCGAGACTACAGGAAAAAATTTCTAGAAGCCCGCCGACGGCACCCTCGAGGCCGTCGATGGCGAGATCGACGGTTATGGATACTCAAGCTTTAGGTGAGGCCAAATTTTAAAGGGATGCTTAAGAAACTCTTGGGAAAGCTCATATACAACTTTAAAAGAACATTTTGGCCGAAAATAGGAGCCTAGAGAGTCTAAGAAGTGCTAGAGGTGCTAGAGGTTAGAGAGGTTCCATTAGAGTGTAACAATTGTGAGGAATTCTTCGAGATATTGTAAGAGTGGATGGAAAGTGAGAGATTTCTTCCTCCTTGCTACTTCGAAGAGGAATTCTGTGTGTTGTAAAGAAAGGAAGAGATTCAGAGGAACTTCAAAGAGTGTTCTTGGGGAGAAATTTGAGATAAGTTAATTACTTGTTGTAGTTGAATGACTTTGATTTTATATTTGAATTCCGAGTTTTGTTGTGTTTTCCCCATGAGTTCTGAGTAGTTTTCTCTGTCTTTCTCCACACGAGATTTGTGAAATGGTAATTTGAATTGGTGAAGCCATGAAAATATGTAAGAAATTGTGATGATCTTTTCACTTCAATCTTAATTTACTTTCAATATGGCAAATTGATTTGTTAAAATATGTTGAGTTTTACCACTAAAGTGAAGATTAAATCCAAGATTCAGGGAGGTCAAAGCTCTTGGAAGTTGGGTGCAAATAAATAGGGAAATATTATTATCGGGCAAAGAATTAAAAATTTTAGAGTGATAGACTAAAATCCCCAATTTAGTCCTATCGTTTGGGTGTTGATGTGTAGATGTTAGCCCTCAGGTGAGGGGAACGTAGGAGCTCCGAAGTGAGAGCCAGTATCCTCCCAGCCTAGCCACAGAATCAATAACCAAGCATAGGATTAGTCAATGTTCTTTATGCCTGGACCAAAGGGTAAAGAATATGTATATATTTGGCACAATATAAATTGAACTAATTCATTTTATCCATTCACTATAATTTCTTGACAAGCTTTCTTATATATCGAATATCACAATTACACCCTATTTTCTATCATTAGTTACTTATTAGTTATTAAAATTATCTATGAAGGATGCTTTCTTATATATTGAATATCACAATTAAACCCTACTTTATATCATTAGATATTTAGCACAATATAATTTGAACTAATTCATTTTATCCATTCACTATAATTTGGTAAAGAATAGGTATGCTCCTATTTGACACAATCTAAATTGAACTAATTCACTTTATCCATGCAATATAATTTGAACTAATTCACTTTATCCATTCACTATAATTTCTTGACAAGGAGAAGGATTCTTTCTTATATATTGAATATCACAAATTAAACCCTACTTTCTATCTTTAGTTTTTTATTAGTTACATTGAACTAATTCATTTTATCCATTCACTATAATTTCTTGACAAGGAGAATGATGCTTTCTTTAGATATTGAATATCACGTCGAACCTTCATTAGTATAATTAATTATTTAATAATTATTAAAATTACATATTTATTTCAATTAAACCCTCATTAGCATAATTAGTTATTTATGAGTTATTAAGAAAATTACATATTTATTTCAATTGTCTATTATTAACCCTAACTTTCTATCATTAGTTATTTATTAGTTATTCAAATTATTTACTTATTTCAATTGCCTATAAAACCTTCATTAGCATAATTAGTTATTTAATAGTTATTAAAATTATATATTTATTTCAATTGCCTACCCTCATTAGTGTAATTAGTTATTTAAGAGTTATTAAAATTACATATTTATTTCAATTGTCTATTAGTGACATATTAGTAAAATTAGTTATTTAAGAGTTTAAAATTACATATTTATTAAATTGCCGCACCTCTACTTTCTATCTTTAGTTACTTATTAAATTGCCTATTAGTGATAGATAAGCATATTGAACGTCGTTGTTGTGGTAAAAGTCTTGCTTTTCTAAAGTCTTAGTCTGTAATTCTAAATAATTTCCTGTGGGATTGATATCTAGGACTCCATTAGAGCCCTATATTACTCAAATGATACATATACTTGCGTTGACAAATTTGACTTTAACATTATTGAATATTTTAATTATACATCATAACCAAATCAGACACATCTATAAAGTCGTGATCAAGTCTTTGGACAAAGTTGCTAGAAATTAAATCTTCTAGTAGCGTCATCAAATTCTTGTATTTGTCGATTACAAAAAAAAGTCGGTCAAGTTTTTGGCGTCGTTGCCAGGGAATTGATTGAGTGAGTGAGTAAAATCACGATCATAGTAACGGACAATTTAGGATGATTATAAAATTTTTACTTAAATTGCAACTTATTTTTTATAGATATTTATATTTAAATTAATTACTGAGTGCTGATTTCAAATTGTATGCGTAAATTTGGACCTGAAAATCTTATACCCTATGATTTGGAATTAGAACGCACTGTTATCAGAAAATCAAGAAGAGAACCTAGAAATTCTGATATAATGGAAACAACCTGAACAATCACAGAATAGAAAATGAGCACTAACCTAGACCCTTAAGAGATTATGCAAATCCTACAGCAGATGAGATTCACATTTCTATCCAAAATCTTGATGTAGCTGCTCATTCATTTTAGCTTAAACCTGCTATTATCCAAATGGTACAAAATAATCAATTTGGAGGAACACCAAATGAAGATCCTAACTTACATATCGCTAGTTTTTTTAGAACTATGTGCTACTTTTAAATATGACAGAGTCTCAAACGATGTTGTTAGACTTAGAATTTTTCCTTTTTCACTGAGGGATAAGGCTAAGATGTGGTTAAATTTAATAGCATCTGGATATATTAGAACTTTGGGAGAACTTTCACTGATATTTCTCTCCTAATATTTCCTTCCATACAAAGCTGCTAAATTAAGAAATGACATAACATCGTTCTGTCAGATTGATGGAGAGTCAATATATGAAGCTTGGGAGAGATTTAAAGATCTTCTTAGGAAGTGCCCTCATCATTCGTTACCAGATTGGTTAATAATTTAAACTTTTTATAATGAATTAGTGGGATCTCTTAGATCGATTATAAATGGTGCGGCTGGTGGTTCTCTAATGTCAGAACCTTTTGATGAGGCTTATTCATTAATAGAAGAGATGGCTACCAACAATTTTCAATGACCCGGTAAATACTAAAAGAGTAGCTAGTATCCATGATTCTGATTCAATATCTATGTTAGCTTCACAGATTGCTACAATATCAAATAAATTAGATCATTGTGGGATACATTATTCTTCAACATCTCTTATGATGGAAGAAAAATCATGTGGGCAATTTGTGGATGTTCAACATTCATATGAGACCTTCAAATGACTTAAGAGATTTTAGAGTACCAAATCCATAAAGACAATTAAAACATCACAGGAGAAAATGTGATTTTTCAAATTTATATTTAATTTAAATAATTATTTTAACCTAGAAATAGTTTTTTTTATTTAATCAATTAATTTAAAATTATTTATTCGAAGGAAAAAATATTAGACATTACTTTAGGTCAGAGAAACACTTAGGCAACGTAGCATGATTTTCTAAATTAAGTTTTAATTTAATTTTATGATTTTATTGATTTTTATTGATTTAATTAAATGGAAAATATGTTTTAGTTACTAAAATTTTTTCTTACATTTTTATTAAACGTCTCTGAGTTCAAAGAACTCAGAGAAACAAATTTTATACTTTTATGATTTTTAATTTATTTATTATAATTATTTCAATGAGAAAATAAGGGAAATACATTTTTAATCCCTTTAGGAATTTATTTCTAACTTAGAAAAATTAGAAAAAAATATTATAATGAGTCCAAAGTGATCAGGAAACCATTAGAAACATTTTGAAATATTTTTGTACTTTTGGAATTTTTAATTATTTTTAATTCAAAATAAAGCTCAAAAATAAAATATTCTAACAAAATTGATTTTTATTTTTTTTAAGTGCTCCTAATCACAAGGAACTCAGAAAATTACTTTTCATAATTTTCTTAAGCATATTTAATTTAATATAATTATTTCTATACAAAATCCAATATTTCCTTAAAAATAAACTTTAGTGTTTAAACTTAATCAAATAATTTTCAATTTTTTACTGTAGGTTAGCACAATTTTTACAAAAAATGTGGAATTGATTTTGTTAACTTTTGATTCATATTTAATTTACATAACTTAATATAACATATATACACTTAATCAAATACAAAAATTTATGAAATTAATCAAGCCATTATAATATTTTTCCTAGACTTTTCTAACCACAGGAAACCTACTAAATTTTATCCCATAATTTTCCATATCGTAATTTAATTTATATAAATAATTTATGCCAAAATAGCCATTTTAGCTTGAAAGTTAGGGTTAGAAGCACAAAGATTCCCTCCAACCTTGAAAAAATCAGGAAAACTAGCCTCTACCATAATTTATTTTTATAATTTTTCTACACAAAGTTATAATTTTTTAAAGTTCTAGAATTAAAAAAAATCAGAAATCCATAATTTTTTTACTTATCCAGCTCAGCCGCCACGTTAACATCGTCCGCTCCGAGCTTTACTTGCGGCGCTCCGCCTTTTGACTTCGCCATACACATTAGCTGCCACGCGGTCTGCAATTCATGTACCAAGAGTTTTTCTCACTTGATCTCCTCCATCCATCGAATAAACGCGTGATCAGACGACTCTCCGTCATCATCCCCAAGTGACCAACCTATAAGTCGTTCACAATAAAACCTTAAGATTTCAAGCTAGACTTAACCAAATCACTTCTGGTTTATTCCTACACCTTCATCTAATCAATACACACCTATCTATAAGGTTGATCAAGCGTGAAATACAATAAATCTGTATGGAGAAACAAATGAAGCTCAGTTTAGGGTTAAGGCTCAATACCTTTGTTTGAGAGGGGAGACCTCAATCACATGGTTGTAGTAGCTTAAAATGAGTCCAACAAACCTCCAAATGAAGTTCTGGGCTATGGTGGATTGTCTAGGTATGATTTTGATCAAAGTAGATTTCAGGTGTTAATCAAAGTCTATGCTATGGGCTCTTTGTGATGGGGATTCTATGGGGAATCAACTCCTCTCACTCTTGTGACGGTGTGGGCATAATTAATTGAACTTTGGTGGATTGTGGAAGTGTGGGGAACTATTTCCTATTTCAAGCTAAAATTTTGAACTCAAAATTGAGCTCTTACAGTGGGAACCAGAGGGAGAAAACAGTAGGATTGAGATGAGGAGTTTTTGGATAGTTTATTTGTAAGCAATCACACAAAGTTTCCCCCAAGGATTTTGTTGGCTCTCTCTGTGACTGTGGAGGGGGTGATTTAAATAAGAAAGGATATGGTGGCTCTCAGGTGAAGGAGAGATGGCCAGGGTACTTCCTAAGTGGAGGGAAGAAAGGCCCTAACAGCCAATCAAGCTTAGCCAGCTCAAGTGAGTTCAATTTTGGATTTTTGCCCACTTAGGCTCCTTCGGGGTGACTATTTCTGATGATTAAGGTGGTGGTCCACAAAGTTATGGTCCCCGCTAAGTTTAGGGAGGTCAGGGGGTGACCAATTATGATTAACTTCTAAGGGTAAGTAATGATGGTAAAGATATTTCAATTTTTGGCCAAATATGGGGTGAAATCCATTAAATCAAGGGACAATTGGTCCATAGCTCATCTAGGGTGGCCTAGTTGAGTCTAGCCTGGTCACTAGTGTGCACTTTGTGGCTGGAGTGGTCTTTTGTTGGCCTATGTAGCTTTGCTTGTCCAGTTTTGGTGCATGAGTTCAATTTAGGTCAAATTAGCTTGAAGTTCGGTTTGGGTTTGGCTAGCCATAACATTGGACTCAATTGATTGATCAAGATGATATAGATGATTGTCACAAAGATTTTTGAAAAGATTTTGATTTGATTTGGAAGGCCAATTTGAAGGATTTTAGAAATTTGATCAACTTGGGGATGTTGGGCTAAAACTTGGATTTAGGTTATACTAGAGTTGGGCAATGTCCAAATTGAGGGCTCAAAATAGTCTAGGGGGATGTTATTAAGAGTTCTCAATATTAATTGGATGTTAATTTTGGGATTTAGGCATTCAATTTGGTGACATTTGGAGACATGCATAAATTTATCCAAAATTGGGTGCTTTGGATTTGGGTGAAATTGGGCTTAAAGTATGGGTCACATGGGTTGGGATTTGGTCTGAATTGAGTTTGATCATGATGAATTTGAGTTTAGTATTAAAATCGGGAAAAAAATTGAACCAAATTGGTGGACAATTGGGATGAATTGGGGTAATTTGGCATTTAAAGGTAATTTGGGGCATTTGGTCAAAATGGGTCAAATTGGTCAAATTGGGTTCAATTGAAGGGTCCAAATGGATATTGGGGACATTTGAAATGATTTTGAAGGTTTTGAGAAAGTTTGGACCACCAAGGTTATTTTGTTAACTTTGTTAATTTTGATAGGTTTTGGGCAATTTGGGTAGTTTTAAATGGTTCAAGATAATTTTTAAACAATTTTGGGTATTTTGGGCTAAATTAGGAATTTTGATCAAACTTAGGGTTTGGGGGTGTTTTTGTAAATTGGGTAGATTTTCGGGGAAAAAGGCTAAGTTAGGTATTTCAGTGAAATTGAGGTGCCAACCACCCTATTTGAGCTATGAACCAATGGAATCTCCATTTGGGTCCTCTATGTACTGGTCTTATATAAATCCTAGCCTAGGGCTAGTGGGTCTAGGGGACCATCTACACGAGTGTCCCAATAGATCAAGGGATCAAAGTCAACAAGTTTGGGTTTATGGTTATGAGTTAGGTTTAATGTGTAAGTGAGTGCAGTGTATGCACTAGGTCAAGACTACCACCCAAAGTAAATACTAAGGCCAAGCAATCCTATGGGACTCTCCTTACGCTCTCCTGTAGTGACCTCACCTACTAAGTGCTAGAGGCTAGGACCAACATATGGAATTTCAAGTTAAGCAAAGAAGAGTTTAGAATTTTTAATGGCGAGGGTTCCTTTCTAGTCCTCTAGGAATAATCAATAAGAAAGTCCTTAGGCTACAAAAGAGGAAAAACTAAACCTCAACCAAAAGCGAGGTCAACAACATTTGAAAGAAACTGTGTTAAGAGGTAGAAACCAATTTGCAATCTTTTCATAACCAGGGTAAAATTCTAATTTTGTAAATTGTTATGACTTGGAGGTTAATTCAGTTAGATCTTACTAAGTTAATGGGCTTAAGCTAGGAAGACAGTAATCCACTAAATTTGAAGCCTCTAATGGGTGACTAGATGATAGCATGATCTTTTAATAAGAATTGATCGCACATAAATTAACATTTTGATTATTACAAACCAATCCTAAAGATTGGATTTAAGGGATTAGTAGTGAGCTAGGCTTGATATATAAACTTATTTAATGAGGTTTAGAAAAGAGGAGCGTGATTAATTCTTGAATACCCTTAAACACTATAAGCCTAACTTTGGTGGCGAGTACAGGAATCTTGATGACTTTTGTTTGCCGTAAAGGGCATCCACTTATGTAAGTCTTAAGTAAAGCATTAAGTGAATGCCTAAGTGCCCCACTCTTGTGATAATTGAAATATTAAGGTTTACTGAGCATAGGGTGTATTAATTCATTTAAACTAAATCTAACTTTAGATGATTAGTTGAACAATATAATAAGTTCAAATTGATTTGAAATAATTCAAGTGGTGGAAAAAGTTGTCCAGGGTTATGCCCCGAATAATTTTATAATCTTTTGGATATTTTGTAGGATAATTGAACTTATTATTCTTTGTTCATGAAAATCATCCATTAAAACTTCTAGAAACCCACCAAGTTATGCCTTAGGACACTTTAATTCACCTAAATCAATAAAAATTACCTTACACTAATCTACATACCCATTGAAGTTATTATTCTCTAAGGTATTTAAATCCTTGTGGGTGACCGAAGATATTTATTTTTACCACATATGGATTGTCGGGCAAGTGTAAGTCTGAGGTCCAAGTGGCTTGGGCAATGAAAATAATCGAAATGTGTGCTAAAATGAGGGACATGATTTGGGATTTTAGAATAGTATCTCTTACCCCAAAGACCTTTAATAAAAAGAGAGGATAAGAACCGATGATACTATCCGACGACTCATGAGAAGATTATTTCCCTCGATACTCTTAGGTTGTCTGTAGTCATAACTTAATTCAATTTATTAATCTATGGACTGCACCTTGCTACAAAATATTTTGAACAAAAATCTCTTTTTCTTGATAAAATTGTGAATGCATGAAAATTAAACTCAAATGAAAATTTGTAAGGGTCCAAGGTTAATAACTTGGAACAAGGTTAGGACTGTCATCCATAGATTGTTGGGTTGGTAGCTCTCACTTAAGGTTGGGAAGTACACAATCCAGCTCTAAGCCCTCACCTTTACCCATGTCTTACACCCAGTTCTTGTCTTCCATATGTAACTAACACGATTTCTTTTACTTGTGTCTTGCTATGACTAGTTTTTCTTACCCTTTTTTGTACCAGACATTCTTGTTTACTTTCTTGCAATTTATTTAATTTTTTTGCAAATATACTATGTTTTATGATGCTAATCATGTTGTGGTAGCAGAGGCCGAGGTACAAATTGATTTTATATAATGCAATTTTATTCACTTCTTTTACAACACTTTTCTTACCTGTATTTATTTACCTTACTTGCAAAACCTTTTCAAAACTAAAAAAATTACAAAATCATATTCAAAATTAAATAACATTTTCAAACTAAATAACAAAATAACAATTTTTAACACATCTTATTAAATTTACGGGAGTCCCTCGGATGAGGTAACTAACGGTTACTACTGCGATCTTACCAGTTTAAATGAGCTTAGCAGCTCGTTTTGACTAAGTACATTCATGAGAAAATAGTGGTACCATAATGAGGGAACCATGGGATCCAAATTGGTGTCACTCTAATCAACTTTAACCCCCCATAATGATTGGAAAAAAATTGTCATTTAAACCTTTTGAACCTTAGACTTCAGGACTGCTACTTTGACGAGGAGCTTGAAGCTAACTTTGAAGGCAGCATTATACAATAAAAAGCAAATCTACAACAATAAATCCTTACTTAAAATTAAATAACAACTCATAAGGTTTTGAGATTGTTTGCCTAGTGCAACTAAAATCCTCACTTTATCTTTAGGCTTTTGCTTAATCATGTTGTGTAATTTAAGCCGTAACTTTTTTAGGATTCTCAGGCTGTTGTTTTTCATGACATAAGTCCTCCTATCTTATAGGCTATTGTATGATGGTTTCATACAAATCTAAGCCTCAAATAAAAATAATTGGTAAGATGAAACATTCAATAATTTTTTATATCAAAATTGAAGCCAAACTATAGGATAGTTTGGGAAGTTGTCGTGGTTCTCCTCAGAGGCCGTGGCATACCCTAGTTTTCTTCCCTTAGATTCCATAATAATTGTTCCAAATTTGAGCCTTTCCAATTCGACACTCCTTGGTCACATCTTTGAAAATTCCTACCCTTTAAAATTTTTTAAGACAATATTTTCTGGTTTAAATCAAGGGTTTTCTTAGGTGACCTTGGTCATTTAAGATGTAAATAACTAGAAAGGCTTGCCCTTATAGGAAACTTTAAGAACCCAGCCTAAAATAAACCCTGTCTAATTTTTTTTATATTATAGAGGGAAATCTCTCCGACAACATTAAAAAAAAGGTTTTGCAAACTAAAATAGATGTTATAAATTATTTAGTTTATTTAATCGAGCCTGATTAGCCAATAATTTGTTTATCCCTCGGGATAAGTATGCCACTTATTGTTTTGTNGCCTATAATTAATTTGAAATTTTTTAAAACACTACAAGTCCATCTTTCAAAATCAAACCGGCTAAATTCCTTAATTAAGCCCAAATTGCCCTTAAGGGCCTTTACCCGTATAATTCTTAAGTAAAACATCAAGTCATAATTACCCCACTTAAAGGGACAATCAAAACATCAAGGTTCATTAAGCATAAGGGTATCAATGGGGTGAACCACATAGCAAACATAATAAGACCAAAATGAACTCGAGACGATTCGAGGGACTGTGAAATGTCTAGGGTATTACCTGGGACTTTTCATGATCCTTTGGGAATCTCGAAGAACACTTGGACATATTATTATTTGCTTAAGGGAATCATCCTCAGAGCTGAACAAATTGAACCCATTAGGGTATGACATAGGATCTAACTGGGAGAAACCATTTTTTAACATATTTTAGTTTTCAACATATCTCAACATATTTTCCTTTTCAACATATATCTCTACATATTTTCCTTCGGGTATGAACAAATTGAAAAATTAATTACAGCCCCTATTATAGTTTCAAACAACTAGAAGAAACCATTTGAACTGATGTGTGATGCTAGTGATTATGCTATTGGAGCGGTTCTTGGACAAAGGTACGAAANAATCAAGTTTTTGGCGTCGTTGCCGAGGAGTGATTAAGTGAGTGAGTAAAATCACGATCATAGTAATGGACAAATTAGGATTATTAGAAAATTTTTACTTAAATTGCAACTTATTTTTATGTTTATATTTATGTTAATTATATTAATGAGTATTGATTTCAAATTGTATGCGTAAATTTGGACCTAAAAATCTTATACCCTAAGATTCAGAATTAGAACGCACTGTTAGAAGGATAAGAAAATTAAGAAGAGAACCTAGAAATTCTGATACAATGGAAAACAACCTGAACAATCACGGAATCGAAAATGAGCACCAACCTAGACCTTTGTGAGGTTATGCAAATCCTACAGCAGATGAGATTCACTTATCTATCCAAAATCCTGATGTAGATGCTAATTCATTTGAGCTTAAACCTGTTATTATCCAAATGGTACAAAACAATCAATTTAGAGGTACACCAAATGATGATCCTAATTTACATCTCACTAGTTTTTTAGAACTATGTGCTACTTTTAAATATGTTAGAGTTTCAAATGATGCTGTTAGACTTAGACTTTTTCCTTTTTCATTGAGAGATATAGCTAAGATGTGCTTAAATTCTTTAGCACCTGGATCTATTAAAACTTGGGGAGAACTTTCACAAAATTTTCTATCCAAATATCTCCCTCCATCCAAAACTGCTAAACTAAGAAATGACATAACATTGTTATGTCAGATTGATGGAGAGTCAATATATGAAGCTTGCGAGAGATTTAAACATCTGCTTAGGAAGTTTCCTCATCAGTCGTTACCAGATTGGTTAATAATTCAAACTTTTTATAATTGATTAGTGGGTTCTCTTAGATCGATTATAGATGATGCGGCTAGTGTTTCTCTAATGTCAAAACCTTTTGATGAGGCTTATTCATTAATAGAAGAGATGGCTACCAAGTGGGTTCTCTTAGATCGATTATAGATGATGCGGCTAGTGTTTCTCTAATGTTAAAACCTTTTGATGAGGCTTATTCATTAATAGAGAGATGGCTACCAACAATTTTCAATGGCTCTCTGAGCGGGTAAATCCTAAAAGAGTAGCTAGTATCCATGATTTTGATGTAATATCTATGTTAGCTTCGCAGATTGNATTGAAATTATTTCCTGGAAAACTGAAGTCTCGTTGGTTAGGGCCATTTACTATGGCTCGTTTATACTTACGGAGCTGTTGAAATCGAAGATCAGAAAATGAGAAATAGATTTAAAGTTAATGGACATAGATTAAAACCATATTATGAGGGTAAGAGACCAAATTTTAAAGAGGTTTTAATGATCAGTCAACCTGAATAACACCTGAATAGGTCAGGCTGATGAAGTTAAAACCAGCGCTTTATGGGAGGTCGACCTGAATAACACCTGAATAGGTCGGGCTGACGACGTTAAACCAAGCACTTTATGGGAGGCAACCTTTATTTTTACTTTATTCACAATTATAGTAGTTGTTATTTGCCTGTATGGGAGGAAACCCATATTTATCTTTACTTTATTCTCGATTATAGTAGTTTTTATTTGAAATTATCGCTAGTTTATGGTAGTATTAAGCTCTACTATTCTTATTTACCCTTGAAACATCTTAAAAATTGGATCCATGAAGAAAAATTGGAACGCATTCAGACCAAAGCGAAACTGTCAAAATTTTGCCTTGGGCACCGACGGAGCTCTCAACACCGCCGACGGCGGGTTTTTCCTGAGAGTTCAGACAAAATTAATACATAAGCGTGCTGACGGTGCCCTCGAGGCCACCGACGGCGAGACCGGTAAGACGACGGTTTCTTGTGTTCGAGTGGCGGTTTTTGACTGTTTTTTAGCAGGAATAGTCTTTTTAAACTCAAAAATTTGAATTGTAATTCATATTTTCCCTCCAAAAATGAAGTGAAACTCTACCAATTCCATTCCTATGGCATCTAATTCCCCTGATAATCCCAGAATGTGAGTTTTCAATCGGTGAAAGTTTATTAGTGTGGAAGCGTAGTGAATCTTCAATAAGTTGCTGACGAAGAAAAGATTAATCAAAGAACGAGGATTTGTGAATTACGGATTGAATAGTCCCACGACAAATATTGAAGAAATGATAGTGCGGCAAAGATGTGAAGTGTTGTGCTACTCTACTGTCACCGTGGTGGTTCCTGTGGTAAAAGAATTTTATGCAAATTTACATGAAATCAAACAAGGAGTTGTTTATGTGCGAGGAAGATGGATCACTTTCACTCCTGCACTGATCAATGAATTATATATGATAGAAAATGTTCCTGTCTGCCACTATTCCAATTTTGTCCCAATAAGAAACCAGATGAATGAGATTTACCAGTATTTAACGGTCAAAACTAACGATTGGGAAATGAGAGAAATCGTGTATGTTAGTTTTTCTGCAACACTCTTGAATCTCGTTTCTAAATATTGGCACTTTTTCATTCTACAAAACTATTACCGACAATGAAGATCGGTAAAGAATCTAAAGAAAGTGCTATTTTAAATTACTGCATTCAAAGGGCACTGTCGATCGACATTGGATCTATAATTGTGAAGTCGGTTTTAGGCATGATCATTCATGGATCAACTTATGGGCTTGGACACCCCTCCACAATTTTCTCACTTTGTCAGTCAGTTTCAAGTGTCCTATGAGAATTAGGAAAAGGTATTGCTGCCTTGGAAGCCTTTGGATCCAGCTGAAAGATTCCCATCTTTTGAAGATGAAAATGACATGGCCATGATAGTTGATCAATCATATCAGAATTAACTGCCAGTTCAACCCTTAGTCCCTGATAAGTCTTTGGTGATCCTGTGACAAATCAAGAAGTTGGAAAAGGAGGTACAAAATGTCATGAATGCAATTAAAAATATCAACAATTTCTTTGATCATCTGGACTGGAAGATGAAGGAACATTTCCAACATTCTGGACATTTAGAAGATAGTTTGATAAGACTGATGAGGAGGATGAAATTAATTGAGGAGGATTCCACTGAAGAATTTTTATTCTGACCATTCTACAACCTCTTCGTTCATGTGCAATCAATGGGCGATCTCAGAGGAGAATCGAGTACCGAATCTGAGGATTAGTATATTTATACTACTCTAATTGATTTGAACTTTGTATTTGCTTTGCCTTAGAATTATGCTTATAGATCTCTGTATAGTTGTATTTGAACTTTCTATTTGCTTTGCTTTAAAATTATGCTTATAGATCTCTGTATAGTTGAGACTAAGCATAGGATGTTTTTGTTTTCAGTGTTTTGAGTGTTGTGACTTGGATTGCGACGCTGAATTAATGTATTGAGGCTGAGAAAATACCAAATTTAGGTGTGTTATGTAACGTATATTGTACCCCATGGAATTTATATATAAATGTAATGTTTTGTGTTGTGAAAATTTATATGTGCTAAGTACATCATTTAGTTACTTAAAATTATGTCTATAATGATTAAACGGATGTCATTTAGGCTTGGAATTGATCAAAATTGCGAAATTCTGGAATTTGGACAAAATCAATAGAGGCCGCCGACGGCATCCTCGACGCCACCGATGGTGGGATTTTCTTGAGACTTAGGATTTAAATTCCAATTAAATGCGCCAATGGTGTCATCAACTCCGCTGACGGCGAGCTCACGAAAAACACCTTTAACCGCGATTTTAACTAGTCAACCGCCACTATTCATCATCCCCTTCCTCCTAAAAATGCCNACGTATATATATATTGATTGCAGTGGACTATGTTTCTAAGTGGATTGAAGCACAAGCTTTACCTTGTTGTGATGCTAAAAGTGTTTCAAGATTTTTTATGAAAAATATTTTCACTAGATACGAAATGCCTAAAATGATTATCACTGATGGAGGATCCCATT